>ML685942.1:2267944-2481609 GCA_007922175.1 Pelusios castaneus | reverse complement strand
GGGGGCTGCGTGCTTAAGGGCCGCAGCTCCTGCCGCCACCCGAAACCTGGGGACTGAGTTAGGGGGCTGCAGGTCTTCGGGTGGTGGCGGGAGCTGTGGCGCACAGCCCCTTAGCTCAGCCCCGGGGGTTCGGGTGGCGACAGGGGCTGCGCGCTTAAGCGCCGCAGCCCCGCCGCCCCCCAAACCCCTGCAGCTGGACTAGGGGGCTGGCTGTGGGCAGTGAATGGTGGGACAGGTGCCCACCATGCACTGCTCTTGTATCGCAAAGGAGCATTCACACGGGTGAGTGCTCCTTTACGATACAACAGGCATGTGTGTACACACGAAAGCGCTATATTTATCGTTTGTCGTGTGTACACAGCCTTAGAACCACATCCCCTGAAATTGTTCTTAAATGAATTTCCTCTTAAACTGACAACAGTGGCACATGTGTATTAACTTGTTGCAATCCTAGAGATGTTTTGAAATGGGAAATCCATTCACTTTTTAATTTTTTCCCTAAACTTCCTTTTTTAGTGTTTGAGCAATACTTTTGACCCAGTATTGCCCAATTACAAAGCGTCACATTTCTACCTTTTGAGTTGCAGTTGTACAATTTAAAACATCACATGTTCTCCTAAGGTAGTTTGGCAGATGCCTGTAATCAAAGGGGTAAACAGCTTTGATTTCCCTTTACTAAACTATCTCTTGTATCTTTCCTCTGGTAAAATACATTCCCAGTGTGGCATTTGAAGGTACAGCTGGCTCCGAACCTCTTGCAATGGTGTTCAGTGCCTACCTGAATCAGTAACGTCTCAAAAAAGTTTACAGTTTTTCTCCCCTTTCCTGACTGACTCTAGTGCTTGGATCAGGGCTACTCAGACTGGAAGTCAGTACCCCTCATGGGATAACAAGGTTATTAGCTGGTGGTCGCAAGCTGTCAGCTCCCATTTATGCTGTGTGAAAGGGGTCCCTAACACAAAAGGTTTGAGAACTATTGTCTTAGATGAAGTGAGTGAGTGCAGGTAGAACTGAAGAAACCTGCTGTGGCATAAAACACACCTGGACCAAGGACTCTACTCTTTGGGGCCTTCATGACTGAGGCATGGAAACTGGGGAGTATTTGTTGACTGTCTACTTGCTGTATTTGGCAATTGCCTGGGGGGGGGAGGGGCCCGTCCACACTACAGTTACAACAGTGATTTGTAGCAGGTGAGAGACATGGTTGATGCAACCAGTTTGATTCAAGTAACATAGTTCACACTGTGTCCTCACAGCAACTTTTCTGCCATCACTTCTCTGTCTCAGGCACACTGCCTAACCATGGATCATAGTCCAGGTAAATCTGTCCTAGCACTACAGCAGGGGGTATGCATATGGGAGGCAAAGTACTAGTGGGAATGTTTGTATTGCACAGAGCTTGGAGGGGGAAGGACCTGCTAAACATTTTTAATGTTTTAAAGGAGAACTTTTTAATTGCATTGTTTTGGATGCAAACAGCGGTTGGAGTCAGCCAGCCTGATAACTTACCTCAACTGAAACAAAGAGAGTCCTGTGGCACTTTTAAAGACTAACAGATTTATTTATCGCATGAGCTTTCATGGGAGAAAATCCCACTTCGTCAGAGGAAGGTGAGGTCAAATTACCTGTTGTAATGAGAAAAAAATCCGTAGTCCCTGTTTAACCCCAAGGCAACTGAGTCGAATTTATAACTACGGATTTTTTTCTCATTACAACAGGAGATATGACCTCACCTTCCTCTATATGTTGTTTCCCAGTGTTTGAATCATAACATCTGTTTTGTTTTGCTGTTACAGCCTGACTTGATCCTATGTCATACACTTCCCTGCATTTAATTTCCTCCCATTCTGTAAGTTTCCCATATTTAAAGCGTCTGAGGAAGTGGGATTTTCTCCCACGAAAGCACATGCAATAAATAAATCTGTTAGTCTTTAAAAGTGCCACAGGACTCTGTTTGTTTCTGTGCAATAGACTAACACGGCTACCCCTTTAGATCTTAATCTCAACTGGTACAGCAGGATCTCACTACTCAGACAATTGATTATCAACACCATAAAATAGCTGCTTTCTTCTCTACCTCTCAGTAGAGACTGAGCTGCAGTCAGGTCTTGCCTGGAATTCAGTATAGTACATTTGCAGCTGTATGTGGCATCATAAAATTAAAAGGCTGTTGTCTAGGAAGCACATTTTAAGTTAGGGTTTCATTTATCTGGATTATAACGGGTACAATATATAAGCTCTTATGTTCCAACAAACTAGTTCTTCTAGCCTCTTCTTTTTTTAGTACTGCCTGTGTGGTACAGTAGAACAAAATCACCATGTAACAACCGAGAAAAACAGCCAGACTGGAGGTAAACCATGGAAATAAAAGGAAATGATCCGTGGTGCCCGACCAAAAGATAGTCGATAATATAAACAATAATTAAATCACCCCTAGTTACCCAGTCAGGTGCTCCCAGTGAGACTTTTATCTAGTTTGTCTATAAGGCCTTACCTTGTCTTTCTAAATTCTTTTGTACCTGTTCTGTGCCTCAGTTTCCCCATCAGAAAAATGGCGATAATGATACTGACCTTCTTGGGAAAATGCTTTTGACATCAGGATTAAGGCATGATAAAAGTGCTGGAGATTTTCATTGTTATTGTTACTCGTTAGCTCTAAGTGGCTCACACTGCTTAATAGAGAGAACTAGCAGGGTTCTGCTGTACATCCTTGTGTGTCCAATCCAGTTCCCACTGGGGTGAAAGGCAACCCCTCTTTTGACTTCATTGGAACCTGGTTCAGGCTCTAATGTACATGGGGAGCTATAATTTGTGCACCTGAATTCCTCACAGGAGGAAGATTCATTCACACTTGCCTGACAATGTAACGTTTTCTCCCTTAGCAGATCACTTCCTTTCCTTTGATGGACCGTTTCTATGCCCCTGAGCCTACCTCTCAGAAAAGTGGCTCTGTGTGAAAATGGCCCCAGAATCTGCCTTTCCGCTTTCTATGCATCCAAATCTCATCTGCTGACATGAGTGATGGAAAGAAGAGGTTATCCTGTTAGTCCTGTCAAGCTGATACAGGAGGGTAAGATGGAATCTCTTCGCCTTCATGTGCCATCTCACTCTGTAGCTCTCAACCTTCCCAGGCTACTGTCCCCCTTTCAGGAGTCTGATTTGTCTTGTGTGCCCCCAAGATTCACATCACCAGAACAACTTGCTCACAACATCAGATAGATATAAAAACACAAAAGCATCACAGCAGCTTTGTACTGAAAAATGGCTTATTTCTCATTTTTACCATATAGCTATAAAATAACAGGAATATAAACACTGTCCTTCCATTTCAGTGCGTAGTAGGTAGAGCAGTATAAACAAGTCATTGTCAGTATGAAATCTGAGTTTGTACTGACTTTGCAAGTGCTTTTTATGCAGGCAAATATCTAGATGAGTGGATGTACCCCCAGGGATTTGCTTACTCTGGTTAAGAACTGCTGGCTAATGACTTGGCAGTACGACTCTCATTGAAGAATCTTTATGGCTAGGGAGAGTACTGACAATAGGAAGGATCCACTGGGTTTTCTACTCCCAGCTGAAGTTTTTGTGCTGTCCATTCTGTTTTCAGTTATCGCAGCCCTTAGAATTAAAGGTGCAGTTGTCTGTATAGTCCAGCTGCCGTTTTGTGTTGCGTTCAGTGCAAACTGTTCACAGAGGAGAGGCGTGCAGGAGATGCTCTCAAAGAGATCTTTCTCTTTCTTGTTTTAGTAATCTAAATGAAAAGGCTGTATGTCTGTGTCAACGTATCGGCTGGGTACGCGAGAAGGTGAGTTTACATTCATGAAAACCAGGAGACTCACAGAATAACCCCCTTTCCCTTTCATGCTCATCAACTCCCCTTCTTAAAGCCAGAACTACTGCTTTCCGCTTTCTCTCTACTAGTGAGTTAAATACAGGAGCTTTTTGTTCCATCAGGTATCGGAGCTGACACTTTGAGATATGAATATTTTAATCTCTGTGAAAATTCTGAATTTATTGTAGGGTAGTATGGCATAGAGCACTGAGCCCAGGGCTGGGAGATGGGAAGTCCTGGCTCTGTGATTGACTAGCTCTGTGGACTTGGGGAAACTGAGGCAAGGAGGGTCAGTAACTTCTGTATCTGTAAAATGGGGGTAGTGCTTTTCTAACTTTCAAACAGTCAGATTTATTTTATTATTAGAACATTCTCCCCATGTTACAGATGGGAAAGCCACTCACTTGCTTTTTGCCTCTGTTTCCCAAGGTCACACAGTGGGTTGGTGATAGCATTAGAAATATAATCTAGGTCTCCTGACTCTGACCAGAGCTCTCTTAGTGGTCCACACTGTCTCCCTAGCGGCAACCCATCTTCTGGGGCCAGGATCCTTTCTGCTGAGGCTGCTCTGGTCTCTGCTGATTACTGCATAAGAGAGCCTGGAACCACATTGTGTTGAAGGATTTGTCAGAGAGTGGCTGTGTTTTTAGGAAGTTCCCTTACAGATGAAATGAGATGAGTCTCCAATGTATTCTGCAGCTGTGGGCAGAGTGTTTTGTTTCTGCAGTGATCGAGAGGAATACATATAAATTTGGGATTAGACCTTGGTCACAGAGGGGTTTGAGGATTAATTAGGTGATATCTGTAAAGCTCTGTGAAACTGACAAGTATTCTCATTGTTTATCGCATACAGCCTGCTCCTAATCCCTGGTAATTAATGTCTAATTTAGACTGTCAGATCCCTGGGCCAGGAACACTGTCTTCCCACTTGTTTATGAAATGTCATCTACACCTAGGGAGCTCTAAATGTTCGGTCAGTTCAGCTGGATCCTGCAAGATGCAGTGTGTCCTCGACTGCTCCAGAAATGCTCAGCATCCATGAATCATGATTGGGCCTCAGAAAACTTTGTTGTGAGACTATGCTAGTGGTGCATTATTTGCTTCCAAATTTAGATGTGGTTATGTAAGGGAAACCATTTCCAAAGCACTAAGGAAACGTACGATGAATCCACAAATTGGTCAACCCAGGCGCTCCCTTCATCTAATAGCCCTGTCTCCTTTTCCTGGAGCCTTGTGCAGGGATGCGAACACATACTTTTACATGGCAGTGAGAATCCAGGTCAAAGCTACAATTGTAAAAATGAAAGGTCAAGAAAAACCCACCCCTTCTTTAAGATTCCTAGTAGCCAGATTATCTTTATACTATCAAGCAGTGTTTCTCAACCTTTTTGATACCAGGACCGGTTTGTGACTTTCCTAAATGGTGCCAGGAAGACCGGCGCCACCCCATGGACTGATCAATGAGAAACATTGATCTAGAAGACGATCCCTACCCCATGGAATGGTGCATTGGGTCCTGGCCAATCCAGTGTAGGGATTTCTGGGAGAAGAAAAAACTGTCTGCCTGTACCTTGCCAACTGGTTCTGTTCTGGGGGTGTGGGTCTTAGAAAGGAGAATGGCCAGGTTAAGCTTGCTCCCTGTTAAAAGCACTTGGGGAAGAGGTAGATGTCTTCCGGTCCTCCTCCCCTGCCATGCCTTGAAGCCACGAATAGATTCTTAATTGGTGACCTGGGAATGAATCCAGGCTGGATGACCTCATGAGGTCCCTTCCAACCCTAAGATTCTATGATTGCAAACTGGGACTCTGAAAAAACAAGCTATGGCTACAGGGAGAGGAAGGAAGGTTGGAGGGCAGCAGGGGGGCATGAGGTGGTGCCTAGAGCATCTCCCTCTACAAGTTGGGATGGAGGCTGGGCTTCTGATCTCCTTAGAGCCTGAGGATGACCTGGAGCCTGGGTCGACTGATCTATCTGACTCCTGCCAATGTAATAGGGGAGAGAGAGAGTGTCGCCAACCCTCTAGGATTGTCTTGGGGTCTCCAGAAGTTAAAGCTGAATCTTTAATGAAAGATTGTCATGTAATGAAACATCCAGGAATTCGTCCACCCAAAATTGGCAACTTTAGGAGGTCGGCATTTTCCTTCAGCTGCCATGACCATGTGTGTCTTTCAGTTCATGCCCTGTGGAGTGAGTGAGATCAGCTGGCACACTGATTGTCTCTTACTGTCAGTGCTGGTCTCAACTAGCCAAGGCCTGATGGGCAGATCATCCCAGACTGGGGTAGGGCTGCCACAAGTTGTCTCATGCCTTAAATTCAATCAGGTGAAGAGAAACAATTGTCTGCTTCCGGCAGTCCGGCTCCCAGCCATTCCTCATCCTCATAACAGCTTTGATTACCACTCCTTCCTTCCCAGCGTTGTGTAACCCTATGATTGTGGAATGATTGGTAACCTCTTCTGATCATGGACATGTGTACCTCTTGGTTTTCTCTGAGTGGGAGCATTTGGCTCCCACCTCAGGGTTTTTCAGGTAGCTCCATGAACCCTTGAGACCCTTATTCACATGTTCCAGTTTGAGACACACTTGGGGGCACTTTTTACAACTGCTGGTGCCATGAGATGTGTTTGGCAGGTCTTAGTCCTCAGAGTTCTTGAGCCACTGGTGTATTTTAGTGGAGTTACCGGTTCAGCTGCTCCTTGGGAGTGAAACCTGGTGTGCTGTTTGCCAGCCGGCCCTAATGTGCCAGTGGGAGGTGCTGTTTGCCCTGCAAAAATGAGCTGGGTTTGACCCTTGTTCTAGCAGAGCATGCCACACGCCTGGCAGAATGTGAGATCTCATCCACAGTGGGTGTTAAATATGGCTCATCCTGTCAACACCAGTCTTGAGCAGTGTATGGGATGTGTTGGATTTTTATAGTGGAGGGACAATCACACTGCATTGCTCACAGTCTGCCTATCCAGGCTGTTGTCTAACTTTTCCAGGTACCTGGCTTTTGGTAACTGGTCCTGGGGCCCTTCCCAGCCCCAAAGCTGCAAGGAAAGGAGAAATGTCTTGTGCTTGATTAATGCTCTGGAATCCCCTGCAGAGAGTCTCTTGGCCCCTGTATATGATACAGTTCATTTTCCTTTTGTTGTTCATATGGAAGAATATCCTGACCTTTTGCATGGAAGTTTGGAGGCCTGGGAATGACCCAATCAGACAACACAAGTGTAGACAGATAGCAAACAGAAGCAGGAAGGGCTGATGATTGCTGTGTTGGAGGATGTGGTGATGGGGTGCAGAAGACCACCTTCCTGTGAAGGAGAACTTGGGTCTCTTGCCCATTTTCCTACCCACACCATGCTGTGTAGGCAGTGCTGCTGGTAAGTTGTTTATACGTAGGCTTACCGAAAAGGGGCAGGATGGTGCAGGGGGCTGTTCTTCCTGGTTCACGGCAGATCGGCTAAAGCGCTCGACTTGCATCCAGAGCGGCAAATGTTCCTTTCTGAAGGGAATGGGAGGAGAAAGTGTCCTGCAGGACTGTTGGAGAGTGAGAGGGAGGGAACGTTAGATCTCAGGTTAACACCACCAAAGTCTTGAATCGTAACCACCTCAGACAGTCAGGCTTACAGGAGGCTTGGAAGAGTTTAAACCCAACCAAGGAGGGGACCAACTCCCTTGACACCCAGAATGGTGCTGATGGTCCATGTGTGCTGATGGAAACCACACATGCTCATTCAGTTGCCAGCAGTCGAGGAGCAGGTGTGGCAAGCAGATGCCAGGTGACTCAAGGCCACCCCAGGGTCTGAGCGGGCCATTGCAGAAAGCATTGTTTAGAGAAGACTAGTGGTCATGTGTTCATGAAGCGGGTGGGATGCAGAGCTAGTATCTACCGACGGAAATCCAGCGAGAAACACAGTAATCATCTCGTTTGTCAGGTGTTCAGGTAACCTACTCATCTGCATCCGAGATGTCCCTGTCTTTTGTTAATGAGCCATATTAGACTGTGGCTAATTTTGGTTAAGAACATAAAAATGGTCATTCTGCAAACGAATGGTCTCTAGCCCAGTATCCTGTATTCTGATAGTGGCCAGTGCCAGATGCTTCAGAGAGAATGGCCAGAACAGGGCAATTTTCAAATGATCCATCCCTTGTTGTCCAGTTCTAGCTTCAGGCAGTCAGAGGCCTAAGGATACCCAGATCATGGGGTGATATCCCTTACCATTTTAGCTAATGGCTGTTGATGGACCTATTCTCGATGAGCTTATCCAAGTTTCTTTTGCACCCACTTATGCTTTTGGCCTTCACAGGATTGTGCATTGTGGAAAAAGTATTTCCTAGCTATAAGTACAATAGAACAATGGAATAGATGGCCTAGGGAGGTCCTGGAAGTTCCTTCACTGGAGGTTTTCAGAAGGAGGCTGGTTAGCCATCTATCTTGGATAGTTTAGACACAGTAAATCCTCCATCTTGGCAAGGGATTAGACTAGATGACTTCTGTGGTCCCTTCTAACCATATGCTGCTATGTTTGTTTTAAACCTGCTGGCTATTAACTTCATTGGGTGACCCCTGGTTCTTGAGCTAAGTTAATAGGTAAATGGAATTTTCTCTTACTGTCTCATTCTCTCTTCCTTTCCTAGTGGAGCCTAACATCCTGTTAGCTTGTTTAACAACGGCTGTACATTGGGTGGATGTTTTCAGAAAGCTATCCAGAGTGACTCCAAGATTTTTCTTGAGTGGGAACAGCTAATTTAGACCCCATCATTTTGTATGTATAGCTGAGCTTGTTTTCCAATGTGCATTACTTTGCATTTATCAACAGTGCATTTCACCCACCATTTTGTTGCCCAGTCACCCAGTTTTGTGTGATCTCTTTCTAGCTCCTAGTTAAGTCTAAAGTTGATTGCAATCTTGAGAATTTTGTATAGCCTGCAAACGTTTCAACATCAGTGTTTATCCCTTTTTCTGGACAATTTATGAAACATTATGTTGATATGTTTTTGCCCCCAAAAGGAGGGAGAGATGTAAATGTAGCCCCACCTGCTAGGTGTGGTGCTTTTTCCCAAGCAAGTGGTAGCCATAGATGTCAATGAGCCAGCTACAGCCTTGGCAAGGAGACCTGGGTTTTCTTGTATAAACAGCAGAGACTCCTACATTAAGATCCTGATGTCTTAGGTTCAATTCCTGTAAGTGACGATTCACCCAGGCTGTGCCCCGCCCCTGGAATGAAGGGATACTGTGTTTAGTGAGCACCCTCTTATTGCTTCACAAGTCTTCCCAAAATTACCTGCCACCTTCTTGTCAGGCTTGTTTTCCTGGAGCCCAACCCTAATGCAGTGAAAAGGACGTTTAAATAGGCTCCCATGGCTAGTTATTTTTATTTTTATTTTTTTGCAGCAACATACAGCTGATGCTATTGTACAGGGAGTTCTTCTAAGGGTCTCATTACAGGATGTGGAAATAACTTGGCCAAGTCCCATACTCTTTTGGTTTTGTTTTTTCCTTCACCAAAGGAGATCCTGAAACACTTGAAATGTTTGCTTACAGCTAGATCTCCTAGATGTTGGTGGCAGCTTGTGTATCAAAGGAGGGGTTCTTTTGGTGGGGAGCAATTGTCAAAATAGTTCCAATAGGAGGCCTGGAATTTCCCAAGCACATAACCCATAAAGCACACCCAGTTATATATTTGGTTTCCAATGTGTTCCCTCTCCCACTAATCCAAGTTCTTATGCCTCAGAGGTCTGACTCTGCAAACACTTGACATCTGTGCTGAACATTGCATGGGTCCAGAGTTCTCCAATGTAGCATGTAGATCTTGCATTATTATTACTGTATTGGGATAGAACCTGCGGCTCCCTGATCATAGGCTGGATTCCATTGTGCTAAGTGCTAGATAAACTCATGATGCAGTCCTTGTGCCTGGGAATGTTCAGTCTAGGCATGGCTGGCTATCCCTTCCTGCCCCCGCACTGGCGTCTCAGGATGTGGCTGTTGGGATGGGGGTATAAGCCCAAAATCTGCTAGCCTAAATTTCTTGCAGTAATAGTTTTTGGTTGTACAGCATCTTCCATCCAATAGGATCTCTGCGGGCCTATTTTATTCGAAATGCTGAGTGGGACCTGGAGGGGACATGCGCCTGAGTCCCACTCCAATGCTCTAACCACCAGAACAGCCTTCTCCGCGCTTCGTTTTTCATTTGACTTCCTAAAAAGGACTCGTGTCACTTTAAAAATCTCTCTTCTTCAGTGCTGTGTAGGTTCTGCTCGTAACTTTGAAGCCTGAGCACAAATATTGAAATAATTGGATCGTTCCAGAAACTGCTGACTCAGAGAGGAATGAAACTCACTTTTGGAAATTTCTGCCTCTTTGCTGGATTCAGAAGCAGACCTGCTGGTCTGAGTTCTGCGCAGCACTTTTTTGCTCAGGCGCTGTTTCCTCCGAGCTGTCACATGACCGACGAAGCAACTAAAGGGCAGTCTCGGAAGTGGAGTGGGATGCAAAGTAACCTGGGCTCAGGATGCTCTGCTGCTCTGGAAGTTCCTTAACCGATATTTTATTTGCAAATATTGAAGCAGAGCCCACTGGATTTTGAACTTTTGGTCCTGAGAAGACAGTGGTGGTGTTGGTGTAATTAATTATTTGTATTTCAGTGGTGCCAAATGACTCCAATCAAAGACCAGGGCTCCACTCCTTCTAGGTGCTCTACAAACATGGTTAAATCTTTAAGCTGTACCCTCTGAGACGCTGATTTCTAACTTTGATACATTTTTATAGAGAAGGTTCAAATATATATTACACATATAACTAAAAGCAAAGGGTGGTTTTTTTTTTTTTGCTTTTGTTTTTTTAAAAAAATAGACTAAAATCAAGAAACCAGTATTCTCTTCCCCAAAATTAGATACATAAATGTTGGTAAAGAAAGGTCACTCACTGAATCTTTCTAATTGAAAAAAATGTGTCTGGAATGAGAGGAACATTTACTTTCTTTAGCAGCAAATTTTGTTTTGCATGTTTAAAAATATATTGTATATAAATATAGTAAATATTTTTTGTTTGCCTTTTAAAAGAGGGTTTAACCTGAGCTCACAATGTTGGAATTTGCTTCTGTGGATGGGTGAGGCTCCTCAACCAGAATTAGTTCCATATGTAACTCACTTCTGCTGTTCCTCTTGCAAAATTTCTCCAGTGTTTCCTCTGACATCCAAAATCTGGCAAAGTCTGTCCTTTGCAATCAGTCTCCCCAGCTGTAAATGACCCAGTGGCTACTGCTGGTATTAGCCTGTTGAGAATCATTCATGCAGTTAGTGTTGACCACCATTGTGGTAGAGAATGCACGTGTTTGGTTGTGGACTTGTATGGTTCCATTTTTGTGTGTTTTATTCTCCCAGATGCCCTCCAAGTTTTACCCAATACTGATCTTCCATTCGGGTATGCCACATTCCTGATTTAACTTCACTGGGGTCAGTGCAGTAATATTGGGGATGAATTTGACCCCTATGCTAGAAGGAAGTCAAAGTGGAGGTCTGATTTGCATTCCTGGTTCTGAACTTGCTCTTCTAGCTCAGCTTAAGTTTGATCCAGAGAGTTTTCTCTTCCCAATTGCAGTTTGGATGTGGCTGAAATGTAAGTACAGCTGATCTCGTGAGTCTTGTGTTGAACTTCTGGTGAAAATGTGTCGCTGTTGAACACTAACCCTAAGTCTGATGCTGCTTCAATCCCTAGACTAAATCTAATTCTGACACAAAGCCAAACACCACATCTAGTGAATGGAAACCATTTGGCATCTTCTCAGAGCACAGAAAAGCTAGCGTGGGCAAGTATGGTAACTTCAGACATTCCTGGGCCCTTTCCATACCAAAGTGCCATCTGGGCTATTTTTCATTTCCTTGTACAAATACAATCATTGGTTATCGTAGGGCTGCTGAAATGTAGCTGTGGTCAGTCTGGCCTGGATTGATGGGCTTGTAACCAGAGGCCCCAATTAGCAAAACCAATGAACGTTCTTAATGTTAAGCATTTGAAGTCAATGGGACTTGCATGCTTAACGTTACACCTATGCCGAAATACTTTGGGATCAGAACAGGCTTCCTTCCCGTTGCCCACTGGAAGTGCCCTCTCCTTGATTTGGAGGGCTGCTCTAGGAATGAGGGAACTTCAGTTCCTGTCAAACCTCGTTTTCTCTGAGCCACCAAAGAAGGTGATGGCAGCTTTGTGGCATGGATGCTTAGTCAGGACTGAGTCTTCTCAGTCGTGCAGAATCAATACTTTATTTACCACATTTTGCCTTTTTTCCGTCTCATGAATGTCTGCGAACTGATTGCAAAATTCTTGATTTTTTTTTTTCATTCCTCATTCAAAATTGTCTGATTTTTGTCAGCAAACATTCATGAGATGAAATGTTATGGATTGGGTGGTCCCATAAGTCATGCAGTGAAGGGAACAGAAACCAACCTGTCTAACTTACAGAATTAGCCAATGTAACATGACCTGGGGATTTTACAACCTCACTTACAAGTTGACATTCATTTCTGGCAAATATTCAGGCGTAAAATTAGCTCTGAGTATTCACACCAGTAAAAAAGCAGCCCTCATCTTTTGTGGCAGGAATCAAGAATGTAATAAATCTGGTTTGGCTTTCAAATTTGTGAATAGTCACATAACATGTTTCCCCTTTCCCGTCAACTCATTTCATGCAGAGGTCCCCAAACAGCAACACTTTAAAGTCACTAGTGTTCCGCTATGGTATTTGACCTGATAAACTACTGCCTCTTAGCTCATTTACCAATCCTCTTAGCCATCCATCACCTCCTTTTGTAGGTACCTTGAATACACCAACGCTTCTGAAAGGGGAGAAAGACGCACGCAAGCTTTGCTCTTAACTGGTGCAAATTCTTTGGCTGCAGGAATAGCAGCTGACTCAAATTAGTGATGACATAGAGATGCCTGCGTATTCCTGCAGAACATCCCTGAAATGTCTCCTAATAGCTTTTAGTCTGGGAGACCAAAGCCATTTGACATTTCCAGTTTAATTCTCCTTATTTCTCACAGGTGCAGCATACTGAGTACATCTACTGAAATACTGTTGGCTTGATTCTCAGCATTTCAGGTGTTAACAGTGTTGTCAGCTAATCTCTAGCTCTTAGTCCAGTGCATTCAGTTGGCAGAGTCAGGAAACGAGATCTAACCAGGTCATGTCTTTCGGAAGTAATTATCTTCCTCCTGCCACCCAGATCCCAGTGCTAGAATGCTAATATTTCACTTCACTCTAGCCATTTGTGTGGCATTCATCATGGTAGAATGTGCATCAGCACTATGCTTCGTGGTCCCGCTGTGGTAAGAGGCTGTAGCTCTTTGCTTGGTGCTTGGGCTGTTTAGACAATCGGGCAGTTCAGTGTGATTCCTAGGTAATTTCCCATCTAGAAAACTTCTTTTCTTTCTCTCCCGCAATCCCCCTTCAAAGGGAAGAGGGCCCAGTTTATGAAATATGGACTAATGCATCCGAAGTGATAAGATGTTCACATGGCATGCCCTGGAATTAGTACCATCAAGTTGTCAGAATGATTCCGTTGACCAGCATTTACTGGAGGAAGGCTGGCATAAACCCGGGGGCTGGGATGCTGATGAGTAAGCTATGACTTTTATAGTAGCAACCAGCTCCTGGGGTCTTCTCTGCCCCACCAAAAATAAGTGTAGCTCTTCCCAATTTTGTTCCCCTTTGCTATGTTTGCAGGTGAGCTTAGGCTGGGATATCCTGGGCTTTGATCAGGGCTTTTGGTCTCTGTGGGACAGGGGGGAAATGAGTTCTCTTCTAATCTGCTTCTTTTCCCCTCTGCCAGACAGTCTTCATCTCTCAACTGCTGTAAGAACCTCCAGGCACCTGATCGCCTTTCCTCTTGGCTTCTTCATTGCTCTCTTCTGACCCCAAAGCTTCCTTTTCCAAACCATGGAGCCAGGGATGTGCCGGGGCTGTGCTTGTATGTTGAGGAGAGGGATCAGGGTGGCTTGTGTTGGATGTATATGTTGTTTGGACATCAGGTTTTTTGCAATCTCTGCCCAGCCAGAATCTTCTGTGTTTTTTTTTTTTTCTTGGAAGGAGCTGGGGAGACCAGCAGAGGGGGTTGGGGAGTGGGGAGCCGGAATGACAGGCCAGCATATGGCCGTTTAATTAGGGCTGATCCTCCACTACCATTTGCCCAGAAAATGGGGAATGGATCTGCGCCTGCTTGTAGAAATTTAGGGCTAGTTTCACGAAGAGCTTTCGGGGCCCAGAAAGTCACTGGGATTCACAAAGCCTGAATTAGCACAAATGGAGGGAAATAGCCGCCTCAAATTGGGGTCCACAAAAGCCAGTGCATTCTCAGTCTGTAGCAGTGCATGGGAGACTTCCGTTTGTCTTCACTTGTCCTTGTTGAACTTCATCAGATTTCTTTTGGCACAATTCTCCAGTTTTGTCCAGGTCATTTTGATTCCTCTCCCTACCTTCCAGCTTATCTACCACTCCCCGCACCCCCCGTTTAGTGTTACCTGTGAACTTGCTGAGGGTGCAATCCACTCCATGCTCCAGATCACTAATGAAGATATTGAACAAAACCAGCCCCCAGACCAACCCCTGGGTACTCCGCTTTTACTGGCTGCCAACCAGACATTCATCCAATCTATACTTCTTTAACTTAGTCTCCCACAGCGTATTTGGCAGGATCAAAAGCTTTGCTAAAGTCAAGATGTTCCACGTTCACCACTTTCCTCACATCCACAGAGCCAGTCATCTCATCATAGAAAGCAATCAGGTTGGTCAGACATGACTTGTCCTTGGTGAATCCATGCTGACTGTTCCTGATCACCTTCATCTCCTCCAAGTGCCTCAGAATGGATTCCTTGAGGCCCTGCTCCATGATTTTTCAGGGGACTGAGGTGAAGCTGACTGGTCCATAGTTCCCTGGATCCTTTTCCTTCCCCTTTTTGAAGATGGGCACTGTATTTGCCTTTTTCCAATCATCTGGGAGCTCCTCCGATCACCACGAGTTTTCAAAGATAATAACCAATGACTCTGCAATCACATCAGACAACTCCCTCAGCACCCTCTGACGCATTGCATCCGGCCCCATGGACTTGTGCATGCTCAGCCTATCTTAATAGTTCTGAATCTATTCTTTCTCCACTGAGGGCTGCTGACCACCTCCCCATTCTGTGCTTCCCGGTGCCGTAGCCTGGGAGCTGACCTTGTCAGGGAAGACAGAGGCAAAGAAAGCATTAAGTACTTCAGCTTTTCCCACATCATCTGTCACTAGGTTGCCTCTCCCATTCCTTAAGGGGCCCACACTTCCCCTGACCACCTTCTTGTTGCTAACCTACCTGTAGAAACCCTCCTTGTTACCCTTCAAATCCCTTGCTAGCTGCAACTCCTGTTGTGCGTTGGCTTTCCTGATTTCACCCCTGCATGCTTAAGCAATATATTTATACTCCTTCTAGCCATCTGTCCAGGCTTCCACTTTTTGTAAACTTCCTTTTTGTATTGAAGCTCACTGAAGATCTCTGTGTTAAGCCAAGCTGGTCACCTTCCATATTTGCTATTCTTTCTTCTCATTGGGGTGGTTTGTTGCTGGGCCCGCAATTAGGCTTTGTTTCCATTCTGCTGTTCTGGCTACTGTCAGTCTCCACAATCACATTTCCCGCACCTCATGCCCTGGTCCCCTGTGGGTGATTCTTGTATCAGGATGTTTTAGTATATGGCTCCTTTAACAGAAATCCTGGCCGGGAGGTTCCCTTTGCTGCTCAGAAGTGCCCTAGATTTACTGGGCTGTTCTCTCTATTCACATCTGTGCTAAGCTGAAACCTGAGAGCCCCAGCTCTTTCCTAAGCCTGTTTTGTCTATTTCACATAGCTCCTGGCCTCCTGTTTCCACCCTGGTGACGTTTGTCACATGAATGTGTCATTTATCCATGCCAATCTGATTCTTCCTCGTCAACGCCTCCCTATCTCAGACAAACAGGCTTATTTTTGCTAACACATTAAATTAAGCATCCCATCTCCTGACCACACATCACTCCTTGTATGGCAAAGGTTAGGTGGTTGGTTTGGGGCATTCTTTTTTTTTTTAAATCCATGCGTGGCTTTTCAAAGTGGCTAGGGACAGCCCAAGGACCGACAGCTACTCTCTATCCACAGAGCAGGTGGAGCGTGGGCAGTGGCAGGGCAGACTTTTCTCATGCTGCCCTGCAAATGGGCTGCCACTTGCTTTAGTGGACCCACTGTCAGGAAAGGCATCTGGATAGCTCCATTGGCCTTGGCTGGCCTTTGGGCACAGTTGTGGTGTGGACACATCCATTAGGAACTGGAGTGGGAGGCGTCCCCTCATTCCACTTGATGCATGATGGCCTCAGTCAATCAGATGTAACGTGTGTAACATGCTCATTCCACAGGTGCAGATGGATGGAAAATCCCATCTACATAGGGAGACACCAAACCAGCCCCCAGGTCGTTTAGCGTCAGAGCCACAGGATTCCTCCACTCCAGTCGAAGAAGTTGCTCTCCATGGACTGTCCACCACTCCCTTTTGGGGTCAAGGGGCCTGTTTTTTGCTGATGATGGTGGCAGGCTGGTGAAAAGAAATTTGAGCCCCCGGTAAACCCTGTTTGCTGGCTCTTTCTGCCATTTCACCCAGCTATAGATATTGGGGGGATGGAGCTCTGAACGTGGGGCCCTGGTACAGTTGTTCCCCCTTTATCCTCCTCGTGCGAGCCCTGAAAGCAGAGTGCTGGTCCTTTAGTCATGAGTCTGGGCAAAACATGCGCCCCCTCTGCCAGAAAATGGTTGTGGGACGACAAGGAATAAAGAACTGGAGGAAATGCCTTGCTGTCTCCAGGGGCCCTAGAGGGGCAGAGAGCAAAAGGGCAAAGGAAACCCTGCTGCATTCAGTATCTGCTGCACTCTCCTCACTCTGCAAATCCTCCAGAGCACCAGCCTATACTGCAGTGGGCAGCTAAGAAAGGGGCTGTCCTGTGCTGTAAGCAAAGGTTAATTCTCTAGCTCTCGCCAGTGGATTTCTCTCTCTGCCTCTGCTGATGGTATTTGAAGCTGCTGCTGCAGATTTCTTGCTGCTGGATGTCGTCTTTGGCAGTGTGCCTGCTTAGCTTTCAATTGATCAGCTGAGTGTGGCATGCACACCTGCTTGCCTCGGTTTGGTGCTGTTTTGGTATCGTGAATCCCTGCCATGTTAGTCTGCCCTGTTCTCTTTCAGGCTTTCCTCATCCAGTAACTGCATTTTGTATGGCATTGTCCAAACCTGGTGGGGCAGAGGGGTGGCACATGTAGGTGGGAGAGCCTGCAGTCTCTCGCCTCAGTCAGGTGTGTGATAGAGGATGGGTGGAGGGAAGTAGTAAGGCAGAAAAGGAAGGAGGGAGGGAGTCCCACTGTACTTCCACCCCCTAGTTCCCTAAGTGTGGAGATTTTTATAACTGCTCAGTTTTGAGCCTTTCGAGACTTCACAGTCTGGAGCTTTTCTCACAGCCATGAAGGGTAGGTTATGATTGATTAATTGATTTTATTACATCCAAGCGGAATTTTTCCCATCTGTGTCCGTCTCCAACAGAGTTTTAAGCAGAGCACTAAATATCTCAAGACTCAAGGTAAAATCAACACCAGGCCTGCAGGATCCAAAGGGTATTGGACTTGCAGGGGTGGCCCTTGCCCTGTACATTTTGGGCTTAGAAGATCAAATCCTCATGAAAACATCATGGAAAAGCTGGAGGAAATCAACTGTCTTTTCCTTGTAAAATTCTAGACCACTCCTCCTGTTGCCCACTCTCTTTTGGATTGTGAGGCACCTTATCATAGAATCATAGAATAATAGGAAGGGACCTCACGAGGTCATCTAGTCCCAAACCCCTGCCAAAAAGCAGAACCACTCCCCCATAATCACCCCAGCCAGGGTTTTGTCTAACTGAGCCTTAAAAATCTCCAAAGATGGAGATTCTACCACCTCCCTAGATAGCCCATTCCAATGCTTCACCACCCTCCTAGTGAGAAAGTTTTTCCTAATATCCAACCTTGGCCTCCCCAGCTGTAATTTGAAACCATTGCTCCTTGTTCTGTCCTCTGTTAGGATCGAGAACAGCCTAGCTCCCTCCTCTTTAAAGCACCCCTTCAAGTAGTTGAAGGTTGCTATCAAATCTCCCTTCAGTCTTCTCTTCTGTAGACTAAATAAGCCTAGTTCCTTCAGTCTCTCCTCATAAGTCATGTGCCCCAGCCCCCTAATCATTTTTGTTGCCCTCCGCTGGACTCTTTCTAATTTGTCCACATCCTTTCTATAGTGGGGAGCCCAAAACTGGACATAGTATTCCAGATGCGGCCTGACCAGTGTCGAATAGAGGGGAATTATCACATCCCTCGATCTGCTGTCAATACTCCTACTGATGCAGCCTAATATGCCATTGGCCCTTTTCACAACAAGGGCACACTGTTGGCTCATATTCATCTTCCCGTCCACCATAACCCCAGGTCCTTTTCTACAGCGCTGCTACTTAGCCGATCGGTCCCCAGCCTGTAGCAGTGCATGGGATTTTTTCCGTCCTAAGTGCAGGACTTTGCACTTGTCTTTGTTGAACCTCATGAGGTTTCTTTCGGCCCAGTGTTCCAATTTGTCCAAGTCTCCCTGGATCCTGCCCCTGCCCTCCAGAGTATCTACCATTCCTCCCAACTTGGTGTCATCCGCAAACTTACTAAGCACGCAGTCTATTCCATCATCAAGATCATTAATGAAGATGTTGAATAGAACCGGCCCCAGGACTGACCCCTGGGGCACTCCACTCATTACTGGTTGCCAACCAGACATCGAGCCATTGATTCCTACCCGCTGAGCCCATTGATCTAACCAGTTTTCGATCCACCTTACGGTCTGCTCGTCCAACCCATACTTCCTTAACTTGCCGACAAGAATGCTGTTGGAAACCGTATCAAAAGCCTTGCTAAAGTCAAGGTATACCACGTCAGTGGCTCTTCCTGCATCCACAAATCCAATCATCTCATCATAGAAGGAAATCAGGTTGGTCAGGCACGATTTGCCCTTGGTGAATCCATGTTGACTGTTCCTGATCACTCTATTTTCCTCCAAGTGTTTCACGATGGATTCCTTGAGGACCTGCTCCATGATTTTCCCAGGGATTGAGGTGAGGCTGACAGGTCTGTAGTTCCCCGGATCCTCCTTTTTCCCTTCCTTAAAGATAGGTACTATATTTGCCTTTTTCCAGTCCTCCGGGACCACCCCCGTTTGCCTCGAGTTCTCAAAGATAATGGCCAGCGGCTTTGCAATCACTTCCCCCAACTCCCTCAGCACCCTCGGATGCAGTTCATCTGGCCCCATGGACTTGTGCACATCCAATTTCATTAAGTGTTCCCTAACCTTGTTTCAGCAGTGTTCAGGGCCGTATTTCAGTTGGGTTAATTCCTCTGAAACCTTTCTCCCCCGCTTAAAACCCTGTGTCTGAGGCTGTGTACACGCTACAAACTTGTCCCGCAATAAAAGCTATTGCAGGACAAGGAAAGCGCTATAAATATAGCGCTTTGGTGTGTACACACCAGCTGGTTATATCGCAAAGGAGCGTTCACCGTGTGAATACTCCTTTGCAATACAAGAGCAGTGCATGGTGGGCACGTGTCCCACCATGCATTGCCCACAGCCACCCAAAGCCCTGCAGCCCCCTAGCTCAGCCCCGGGGCTTCGGGTGGTGGCGGGAGCTGCTCCCTCTGCCACCTGAAGCCCCGGGGCTGAGCTAGGGGGCTGGGGTGCGGCAGGAGCTGCGCGCTTAAGCGCCGCAGCTCCCGCCACCACCCGAAGCCCTGCAGCTGGACTAGGGGGCTGAGCTAGGGGGGTGGCCCGAACCGGCTGCCCTCGCAGGTCCAGCCACCGAACCTGGGAATTTTAATACGTCAATTTCACTGCTCAGCTAGAGCAGTGAAATTGACATATTTGACAGCTCCAATGTCCCAGAGTGGCCCGGTTTGGCACTCTGGGACATTTCTGGAGGCTGTCAACGGTGCAACAAGCATCCACACAGGCTGTACTACAGAACAACTGTTCCGCGGTAAGCCTTACCACCCTCATTGGGGTGGTTTACATGTTGCGCGGCAAGAGGGCTGTTGCCGCACAACAAGAAGCTTTTGTGTGTGGACACTTTGAGAGTTATCGCGCGGTAAGGCTCCTTACCACGTGATAACTTTGTAGTATGTACAAGGCCTAAGGCACTTTGCTGATCTATTCAGTCTCTATTTATCTGCCTTCTACACTCCTTTTGTCTCCTTCTTCCCAGGTGTCAGTTCCCTTCCATTTTAGCCTCCCCTTCACCCCTGATCCGCTTACAATGGGGACCAAGTGTGTGTCTTGCTCGCCCTCCCAATGAGGCTGATGGTGAGTTAATTCCTAGATGTAAATGAGTTGACAGCCCCACCTTTACAGTACAGTGTTGCCTCATGGATAGCTTGATTTTCAGTTCTGTCACTGGCTTGCTGGGTGGCTTTGGGCATGTCACTTTAACCAACCCATGCCTCAGTTTCCCCTTCTGTAAAATGGTGATAACACTGCCTGTCTTTGTAAAATACTGGGACCAAACCACCAGAGATATTGGCTCTCGGTGTGTGCCATACTGCCAGCCCTCAGGGGTCCTCAAGTCAGATCCCCCTCATTATAAAGGAGGGTGGAAAATGGCCGGGAGTTCTTTGTGAGGCCATGGGATTCTGAAATTTGCTCTTCCCTTTGGTCTGAAATAGACAAATCTGCTGACCTTCCAGGCTGCAAAAGACAGCTGTTTGCCAGGGGTCTGGGAGAGGGTTGAGGATGTGCTCCCATGGAGATGAAGGGTAGAAAGGAGTAATTGCAGGCAGCTTGCTGGCTGGCTTCCCACTCAGCTGATCACTGTAATGCTGCTAAGATTTCATTGTATTGTTAATGGCTTGTTCTGAAGCCTAGAGCCTGGGCCTCTCTCAGTATTTAAATGGGAATACACTGAACAAATGAGTGAGAGAAGCAGAGAAGGGACTAGGGAGGGATGAGGTCCAAGGGGAAGACATAAAGCCGAATCTGTGTTAGACTGGTTTTATGTGCAAGTGTCTTACTCTGAAGGGTGTTGTCCGTGAGACTTTCTCCCCAAGCCGTTCTCCTCATCCTTCATGCATTCAAGGCAACCTTGTGTGTTTGGAAGACAACAGAGTCCTGTGGCACTTTTAAAGACTAACAGATTTATTTTATTTATTTATTTATTTATTTATTTAAGTGCCACAGGACTCTGTTGTCTTTCTACAATAGACTAACACGGCTACCCCTTTGGAATTTGTGTGTTTGTGAAAGCAACGTGGATCTCAATTGTTAAGCTTAACAAAAAAGGGAATGTTAAGGATGGTTCTGTCTGTCTGGAAGTGTCTACACAGGGAGCAGAACTCTTGTAATGAGCCTCTTCGATCTAGCAGACAAAGGTACAAGAAGGTTCAATGGCTGGAGGTTGAAGCTGGCAAATTCAGACTAGGAATCAGATGCAGATTTTCACAGGGAGGGTCATTAACCATTGGAACGATTGACTGAGGGTCATGGCTGCTTCTCCAGTACTGGCGATTTTTAAATCAATTGGATGTTTTTCAGAGATCTGTTCTGGCTCAACAGGAGTTGACTCCGAGACATTCTCTGGTCTGTGTTATGCAGGAGGTGAGACTAGATGAGCACATTAGTGCCTTCTCGCTTTATAAACTATGAATTGGCGCATGCACTTCCATGCATTGTCTGGTGGCTAATGCTGGGACAATTCATGTGTCCTTTCTCATGGGGCCAGCTGCCGTCTTTATACCAGTCTGTGGGGAACAGACACGGACATGCCTGTGCATTGCTGCTAACCACATGAATGCAGCACTGGAGAATGCATTTTGTGTTTTTAGTGGTTAGTTGTCTACTTACGTAGCCTTCTCCCATCAGGAGGAGTTGGTAATACCTGGACTTACACTCTGTTCAGGCTGCTGCTGTGCGAGAGAGACTTGTGGAAGTTGCATGCAAGCATCCCAGACAATCTCTGAGACAGTCACCAGCCTCAATCTCTCATGGCCTGGGTCCACGCCAGGGATCATCTCACTTTAAAAGAAGACTGAGGTGTGTTGGGAGGGGCTGTGGTGGGAGCTTGTCTTGAGGATAAGAAGAAGAGTTCAAGGCCAGGTCTGACAGTGGGACACCTGTCACCAGCACTAAATTCACCTTAAAAAAATCAAGTTGTCTCCTGACTTTTCTTTTTTTTTTTTTTTCTCATTGTTCAGCTAACCTTTGCCCTCATTGCCTGAAGAACATCTAGGCAGGGGAAACTGAGTCAGCCAGGTGTATGGCTGACTTCCGGAGACATTGAGCACCCATCGCTCCTATCTGAAGACCTCAGGAAACCAGGCCCAGGATCACACAATGACTCGCTGAGAAAAGAACCCATGCGCCCTGCTATGATAGCCAGGCTGTAGAAGTCTCCCCAGTGGGGTAGAAACACTTGGGGAAAGAGAGTCAATGCTCCTTGCTATCAGTTCTCCTCTTCACTCATGCGGCAGTCTTCCTGAGCTCTGTGGAGCGGTACCCAAATGCGGTGAGCCTCCTAAAGCGAGGATTGCTGGCACGTGCCCCTCCTGTGTACTTGTGCTTGCAGCCACATCCCACTCCCAGGAACCTGTTCTCTTCCGGTGCCTCTTCCTTTATTCATGCTCTTCTCTGTTGAGCCCCAGCATCCCCTTTGGGTGGAGGGTGGGTGATAGACATAAGCGAGTGGAGTTGCAGTTCCCACCGCATGACACCAGCTGCAGAAGTACTGCTGGCCACATGTTGGGGCTTTGGTTCCGGACTGACTCTCAGTCAGCCCTCTTATTTGCTGCAGCAAACAAGCTGGAAGCAGACAACAAGTAGGAAGGAAATTAGGGTGAACCAACTAGAGGTGCTGTTTCTCCTCTGTTTTCTTGCTTCCCCTATGTGGGGAGGGGGGAAGCTGTGCTGAAGGGGTTAAAGGAAGTGCATTCACACTCTTTGTGTGGACCCCCAAGGAATCTACAGGCTCTGCTGGCTTGTTTATTTTTGGAGGTTCCTCTTACAAATAAGCCATAAAAACAAAGTCCTAGCCACTCATGGGTTCTTCAAAGGCCAGGAAGTGATAGCCAAATTCTTATTTTGCATTTCTTCGCTTCCTTAATAAACTTTCCTCTGCGGTTTCAGTGAGAAACCGTTCACTTCCTGTCCTTGAAATATGCACGGTGCTATTAGAGCTGCTTAGAAAAACCAGTTGGGCCCGTCCCAGGGGAAAGTCTGATACCTGCTTTTGTCAGAGTTCTGGATGAGAGATTTAAAGATCAGAATTTTCGAGGAACAAAAAATTTCAGGGCTTTTGGAAATGACAAAGCATCAGTTTGAACTGAAATGTTTTGGTTTGAGTCGACTTTTTTTGACACATTTCATTTTGTTTCAGAATGTTAACATGAAAAAGTCACTGAAATTGACATTTTCCCCATGAAAAATGTCAATGGAAGAATTTCTCATACATTATTTTTGATGATGGTTGCTGGGCACTCTTTAGCCAGCTGCTGGGCTCCATCCCAGAGGGTGCTGTATTCCAGTGGTGACAGATGCCCCTCCTCTAAAGTGCCTCTGAAGTCCTGGGGGAGGAAAAGTGCTCTAGAAATGCAAGTTGTGCCCGGGTTACTCCTTAGCCAACTCACACTGGACTTTGTGAGAGAGTGCCCTGCGTGCTAACCGTACCAGTCTTCCCCCAGGGTGAGAGAAATGTTGTGAAGAGAGGTCTTAGTTTGCAGTGAGCCCATTTCTCCAGTGTTTGAGTTCTGGTCATGGAACCAGGAATGCTACGGCTTTGTCTCCCCAGAGCTTTAGGGGGAAAATCTCCCGCCACTGCTGTAGCATCAGTATGGCTATGCTGGGGGTGGAGCGCTGGAATAGCCAGACAGCTAGTGACTCTTGACGTTCCAACCCTCATGTCATTTAGACATGATCCAAGCAGAGGCCAGTGATCCAGTGAGCATTAAAGTGTGGTTCTGTAGGTTAAGGTGGCTTCCATAGTGGTTGTGTCTCCAGAGTCAGCTGGGCTCAGTTTACAAGTGAAGACCATTCTACTGCCTGTCCTGCCATGTGCTCACGGACTCTCCTGGAATTCCCTTTTTTCCCCTCCTTTCATTGACTTCTGTGGCTCTGGTGCCATGCTTGCTGCCTTCAGTGGGTTTTCATGGGTGTGATGGGTCGGAACTCTTCTGATGATGCTCCAGAAAGAGCAGATTCTGGCTCCTGCACTCTGGATCTGAGGACAGTCTACAGTGGAGGAGTCATTTCCAGCTCCAGTAGGTGTACCCACACTAGCTCTGATTGAGCTGCTGTGCTAAAAATAGCCAGGGCTGCATGGGTGGTGGGATGGGCTAGCTTCTCTGAATTCAATCCTGTCTGAAACCCTGTAGGCATGTTCAGGGTGGCTAGCCCTTCTGCAGCTCATGCAGTGGCAGCTACCTGGCTATTTTTAGCCAGCTTGTTCAATCAGAACTAGTGTTGGTATGAGTTCAAGAGCTGGAAATGTACACCTCCAGCTCCAGTGTAGACATGCCCTCTGTCTGCCCTGCAGGGGTAAGTGGAGTGATAAATATTAAACCCTCACTTCAGTGCCCAGGGCACAGATCTGCTAAATAGGTCGTTGCCGTTTGTGCGCAGATGCTTTTCAGAGTAATTAGAGATTGGGTCAGAATTTGTCTTATCCCAATTACGCCCCCCCCCCCCCCCAATCATTTTAGCTGTGTAAAAGAGCTTTAAAGGAATTCATGTTATAGTGGGTATAACTGTGACTGCCAGAATGGAAATGAGGGGTATATACCTGGTCTACACTAGAAAAGATTGGCTGGCATAGCCATACGGGTCTAAGCCATACTGGCAACCCTCTGCTAGTGGCGTCACAGCTGATGCAGGCAGAAGAGTGCCTCTGCCAGGATGTCTTAGACCAGCCTTGCAAATGCAACATGCTGTAGTGAAAACAGTCTGCAGCAGGGCTTTAGCTGGTATGAAGATGTCATTAAAAAATTGCCCTCTCCCCACCATTATTATGGCGGAAGTTTGAAGTACGCACTGCGGGGACCATTGTGTAACTGTGAATTCAGGCCACTAAGGTGTTCTAAGTAGCATGTGAGATCTAAAAAAGACCTACCGGTATGTTCAGGAAGAATCACTGGACTCCTCTGGCTGCCACACGGCCATTCTCTTTGTACAGATACAAGATCTCTTTAAATCAGCTGGCCTCATCTTAGAACCCTTGGTGTCTTTGTGAAGGGCATGGCATTGTAGGCTTAGTTCTGTGGTTCTGATCTAGGATGGCAACTTTACCTCCTTCAGGGACCACTGGCATTTGTCAGTCACTCTTCCGGGTATTTAGTGCCAGTAAAATGAATTCGGTTTGGGGGTAAAATACTTCTCTTGTCTGCCCCCTTGGAAGGATCTAAAAGTGCTTCCTGAGCAAGCTCGAATTAAGCCACTCAATAGATGTGTGTGGAAGGCAAATTTTATCCCCCTCGCCTCCTCCATCTTAGAAATGTGAGAGGAAACTGAGCCAAGGGAGCTGTGAGCTGTCTTTTGGGTCTCTCTAGTCCTTTGCCTTCCTCTAGCCCCATCTCACGCAAATCCCTCTCCTGCATTGCACTGATCCTGTTGCCATTTCGCATGCTGAGCCCCCAATTGGCTTCTGCTAGCGGCACAGCAGAATTAATGTGGTAACATACAGGAAGCATTATCCGAAATTGATTTCATTGCAAGTGCTCTGTCATGTAATCAACAGGAGGTGTTACTCTCATTTCGCATCCATGAGATTAAGCAATTTAATAGCCCATGTAGGGGTTTGTTTGGGAGTTGGATGCGACTGGAAATTGAGAAATGAGGATGCATATGTGTTAATGCTTTGAAACTTCTGTGTTTAAGTAATCATGGGTGAGAAGGGTATTCCACCAGCCGAGAATGGAAAAACACCAGGGCACGGCATGCAGAGTCTAGGTCCTAGAAATCTATCCTAGGTACAATTAGGCAGGAAATTGTGTTCCTGTCCTGCAACATTTGAGATTTTGAAAAATTTCTTGTTCTGCATCAGGATTAAACCTTTTAATTTTTTTTTTAAGAGAGAAAGAGTAAACGAGACAGTGTCAGCCTCAGAAAAGTTGTTGGGTTCCTCACCTGCTATATAGGAGACCCAGACTGTCCCTACTTCGAATTGGACAGAGTAAAGAACTAAATTTGGGTTTCCCATGTCAGTGCCCTAACCACCAGGCTGTTGATCATTCTGGGGTAGTCTCTCCCTGTTTGGGGTCTCAAATTCCTTACTGGACTTGAGAAACCTCCCTGGAGAAAGTTCAAAACAGCAAAAGGTTTTGATTTCAGCAAAGCAAGACAAGAAACTGGTTGGTTGAGAAAGTCCTGAATTCCAAATCCACTCAACTTGTATGGCCCTCATCACGGAAGTAGTTTTACATAATCCTTACTACATTCCTGTGAGGCAATGCCGCGCTCTTGTCCCCATTGTATGGAGCTGAGGCACAGAGAGACTGTGACCTCTCTAAAGTCACAGAGGGAGTCAGTGGCAGAGGCGGCCTTTGGCTATTGGGGGCCCTAGGCAAAGGCCTATTGTGAGGCCCCCTATAGGCCCATGTGGGGCCCACTCTGTGACTCTGCCCCCCTGCGCCAGCCCTCCCATTGCCCCGCCCCCCTTACGGCCCCAGCTCCCCCCCACCTGAACTGGGCCCCTTGGCCAGCTTCTCCTCCTGTTGCCAACCGAGGCAGATGTGGCTTTTGAGGTAGATGAAGCAGGTGACGGGGCCCCTTCCTGCTCAAGGCCCTACGCGTGCGTCTACTTCAGCTACCCCAAAAGCCGCCTCTGGTCAGTGGCAGAGCAGAAAATTGAACTTGCATCTTTCAATTTGTGGGGCAGGCACTAATCAATTGAACAGCAACCTTCTCTGAATGCTGCAATGGGAACTGCTCAGTGGCATTTGGAAAGTGGAGTTTAACATATTCTGAAGTGACGCAGGCTGGTCTTCTGGCCAAGGCACTGGACTGGGAGCCAGGGGATCTGGATTTAGTTCCCAACTGTGTTACAAACTATTTTTGTGACATGGGCTGGCAGGAGGCCTGGCTATCCCAGTGCAAATTGTCACCCCAGTAGTTTTCTGAATGAGTTCAGCTTACAACACTAAAAGGCATCACCAACATTGACTCCACCCCAAAGAACAGATCTGACTGTGACTACAGTGGAACTTTCTGTCAAAGCATTTATTGGTGAAAAATTGGGTTTTTGACTAAATGAAATTGTCTTGTAAAATAATCTGCTTTCTGATGAGAACTCTAGTTTGATGGGTCAAAACTGGGAATGTCTGAAAACTAAAAAATTCTCCATTTTCATCCCAAATCCCAAATATTTAGTTTCTGAAATACTGCTGTGTGCCTCATGGGAGTTGTAGTTCAGATCCCTCATGCTCCTGTTTTCCCCTGCTTGCTGTACTCCCCAGCTGGACTTCTTTTCCCAGGATGCACCTCATTCAGGTGACTGCCCTGCCTAGAGGGTAGATTGTGATGCATCATGGGAAATGTCCAACCAGGCTGCCAAATCTCTAGAGGAAATTAGAATGAGACATCTGTACTGCAACGCCCCATGGCGTTTCTGAATTGAATATTTTAATTATTGCTTTTCCCCTCAAAATTTTCCATTCAAGAAAAGCCTATTTTTCAATTAGATCTAGTCTATATTCATTTGGTTTGTTTCCTCTCTGTAATATTGTTCTCCTACAGAACAGTCATGGTACTTGACTGTTTACTCCGGGTAACCACTGAACACATTTCACTGGGCATAGCAGTATGTCTTGAATGAATGTTGCTTGAAATGAAAAATGAAATTTCTCAGGTGTCTTGAAAAGTTCCTGGGACCTGTGGTGAATGGAAAACCAGGCTGCTGTATGTGTGTCTCCATTTCATTGGTGCTAACTCTCACAATGTTTTTTTTTTTTTTTTTTTTTTTTTTAAATGTAAGCCGTCTCTAGTCCTTATGGTTGCAGAAAAAAGCCTGAGAAAGGGCTCAGAAAGCAATAGATAGATGGTAGCCACCAAATGTATTAATCAACTCTAAAATCTTATGATTTTTCAGCCAGCCTCCAGGTTTGGGTAGGAGGACCCTTGACTCATGATTTATGAATGCATAGGGCAGTGCTGTCCTGTGGGACCTGACCTAAGCAGTGCCAAATGTCTGAGCTCTCTTGGGATCAGGCTGCCCTGTGCCCTGCCTGTTCGGCCTGACGAATGAACTGTGGGGCGTCATGCCCACAGTGTACCTGGGAAGAGGGAGGAACTGTCCATCCGCATCCATGGAGATCTAAGGTTACAGCAGTCCCTCTGCTAGTGGCTCCCTCCACCCTATAGAGTGCCAAGTCTGAATGTTGCTGGCATCTGCCCAGCTCTTCACTCTCTCCCATTGGGATCCGTCTCATTCACAATGTGCCATCTGTGGGGCTCTGGCACCTGGCCCAGTACCTGCTGTGGCAGCAGGGTAAGGCAGGTCATGGGCCACGATTGCTGGCAGTGGTACATCCACTCTCTCATAATCTCGTTAAGAGTGGCTGGTGAAGCCCACGACTGAGACCCTGCCTGAGCCCTAGTCTTTGCTAAAGAAGCACTTAAAAAGTCAGAGGAGTGGCTGGACGTTGTCCAGTCCCTCTAATGGAATGTGCCTCACCCACTTCTGCAGCAACTGTTGGTGCCATCCAACCTGTGGGAGCAGGAGGGGAGTTTTTACTCATAACTTGGCCTCCCTGTTGCACCTGCCAGCTGTGGCACGGATACCTGGCCCTTAGGAGCCCGAGCTGCTTGACATGCTTGGCTCAGATATTTGTTGACGTCATGCAGCCTCTTTCCAAAAAAGAAGAAAGAAAATATTCTAAATTTGGTTTGAAACTTTGTTTTTTCACTGAAAAACAAAATGAGAGAGAGATTTAAAAAAAAGAAACAAGCCCAGAGAAACAAACAAGGGGTCTTGTGACACTTTTAAAGGCTAAAGAATTTATTTATTGCATGAGCTTTTGTGGGAGAGATCCTACTTCATCAGACACTTGAAAATGGGGAAGAAGGGAAAAACAAACAAACCCAGAGAAATTCCAAAGGGGTAGCCGTGTTAGTCTATAGTAGAAGTGTTTGTTCTGGCTTCTTCTCCCTTTTTGTCATTTTACCACTGGAAAAGATGGGGAGAAAAGGATGAGGGGGGAAGAATCCATAAGGCCCAAACCAGAAATGCTGCTGGTTTGTTTTTCAGCGGAAAAGGGAATCTTCTGCAGAAATTAAAATGAAAAAAATTGTGAAAAGAATTAACTTTCACCCCAGCTGTCCCTGGAACTAGACCAAACCTTAAACTCGTTTGACACAGGCCTGAGAAAGAGCGTCTCAGATGGTGGTAATGTTCATTCACCTCCATGCTGTTATAGATCTGAGTGGCAGATTAGACTCCATCTCCTGTTACCCACCCTCTGAGCCTGCTGGTCTGCCCTGTACTCCCCAGACTAGAGGTTTTCAATGTGCAATCGGCTTGTTGTCCCAGCGCTCTGTGACTTGGCTCCCTAGCCAGGTGAATTAAGCAGAAAGATGATGCGATAGGTAAGGCACTAGCTGGTAATTCATGATAGCTCGGCTCAATTCCTTGCTTTGCCATGCACTCCCTGTGTCACCTTGGGCAAGCCACTCGGGGTCTGTCTACGCAGTAAAGAAAAACCCTTGCCAGCCGACTTGGGCTGGGGCTGCCTGGGTGTTTCATTGCTGTGTAGACTTCTGGGCTTGGACTCCAGCCGGCATCCAGAAGTCCACACAGCAGTGATACAGCCTGAGTCAGCTAACAGGGGCGAGCCCCACCATGTGTGTTTGGTTACTGCAGTTGGGCAGCGGCCATGACGGTCTCCCACAATCTGTGAGAAGAACACCACAAGATACATTTTTGCTGACTGAAGACATGGAACGAAGCGCGTAGCCATGCCTGGTCCTGATCTTGCACGCCGTGTGTGGCTTCCCTAATTCTGGGGTCCCTTTGGGAGTCCTACAGGCCACAGGCATTGTACTTACCAGACTGAAATATGCTCAATGTCAGCGAAGTTGTGTCTCCTCCAGAGGGGATCCAGTCCAGGCCCTGTGCTTGCCAGCTGGGTTTTGTGTGTAATGCAGTGGATGATAAATTTCTCCCCTGCTCCTTGTCAAAGGGATGGGGTGCTGAGCTCCTGAGCCCAGCAGAATGCACATCCTCTGCCTGTCTCAACCCTTTATTTTACTCTTTTCTCTGGGAAAGGCCACCAAATGTTAGTTCGGTTTGGTCTTTGACCTGCAAATCTTTCTCCCTTTTTAAGAGCCTAATTTAACAGCCTAAAGCCCAGGGAGGGATAGTTACAACTGGGACAATTAACGGTTGTTTTATTAGCAGTTTAAGGAGATTAGTTCCCTGAGCCACATTGAGTTCAAAGTCGTGTTTCCTGATTTTGCTTCCTGTGCAGTTGGGATTCCCTGCTCAGGACTCCAGGCCTATCTCTCCCGGGAGATGTGGCTGCCTCGTGGTTATTGCTGAAAGAGGATTATGGCTTGATTCTCGAGGTGGCTGAGGACAGCAGCCTGGATTCTCTTCTTCCCCCCCCACTCGCCTGGAGAGTTCCCTGGTCTGCCCTGTGTCTGTGTATGCCATGGGCCTGCAGAGACGGCATCCTAGCGATGCCAGGGCCTGCAGTCTAATTCTGGTACTTTCTGTGTCTTGAGCCCTCTTAATTTGCGTCTCAGGCCACAGACCAGCTGTGCGGGGCTGTAGTGTTAGTATTATTTGTACTGCAGCAGCAGCAGCTAGGATGCCGAGCCGTGGACCGATAAATTGGTGGTTGGGCTAGATGCTGTACAATCACCGAACAAAGATGATGCTGGGCTGGGTTTTTGTTGGAGCTGGTGGCCAGCAGGGAAATGACTTGGTATCCCATGGCCAATCCCCCGCACCTCCCTCCAGCAGCTCTTCAAAAAGTTTGTATGTTCCACACACCCGTAGGCCCCACTCCAGTCTCTGAGTGGAGGGGGAGCCTGCGAAGCAGCGGTACGGTGTGTGGTGGCTCCTCTGCGTACTTGCTGTGTGAAACCGGTTGTTCCACATTATTCCCATTCTTTGGTTTTGTTCTAGGTTTCTCCTCACTCTCCTTCTCCCTGGCTCCCAAGCCGGGGCAGTTACTTCATCATGGCGTTAGCAGATGCTTCAGCATGCCATATGCGCCTCACTTCTCTTGGCGGTTTCCCTGGCCTCTGACTGCATAGGACAGTGACCATGGCATAGTCTTCTGGGGGAACACCCTGTCCTCTGGGGGCATTTAAAACTCAACTGGACAAAAGCCCTGGATAATGCGCAGTCCAGCGTTGTCCCCTCGGGGCAGGCTGCTTGTCTAGATGGGTCTCTGCCATCTCTCGATGTTCTGTGGTGGCGGGTGTGCCTCGCTTTCCAGGACTGAGCTGTCCCAGCCTGACCATTTGAATCCAGTCTCCCTCTGGGCAGCCAGAGGGCAAATCACCCGCTCTTTTGAGGGAGCTCTCTTGTGAAGGGGCAGGAGAAATGGCACCTGCAGCAGATGCTGGTGAGTAACCCTTTGTTTGCCCAATAGCTGAGTGGTGGTTGTAATCAAGCTGTTACTTTAGTGTCTACCCCCTAAAGACTAATTCTCTTGGGACTTGCTATCCCTCTCAAATGCTTTATGGCAAGATGCTGCTGAGGATGGGAACCCCAAACACCCCCAGCCTTCCTTGTCCTAAAGATCCCCTGCCTCCCATTGTGAATTTTAAGTCTGGATGGCCAAACTTGAGATTTTTACCCTACAGCCTCCTTGCTGGTGATGGCTGTGCCGGTGATCACCGGCTTGGTACCAAGAGCTGCCAGCGATAGCCCCTGCGCTTCCTGCACAGTGATGGCAATGCGGGCTGGCATACTCTGAACATGGCTTTGACTGGAGAGACCCTCCAAGGATATGCTGCTGTATTCCAGACAGAGGGTGGTGTGATACAGCAGGGAGAGAAGATGGCTGGGGAGAGTTGGAAGACTGGGGTTCTTTCCCCTGGCTCCCTGCATGACTTTGCGGCACAGAAGTGATGCGACTTAGCCCAATTTCCCTGTTTGAAAACTGAGGATCATGTTGCTGTGGTGGGTCTTTTGTGGCTAAACTAGCTGGCGTTTGTGAGCTTCCTCAAGTTCTGTGGGGGAAGGAGCTGTTGTGAGGTTAAGCAGTGTTTCCTGGCCCACCTTGATGTGAAAATTGGGTAGGAAATACAGGAGACAGCTTTGGGGTGAGATTTTGGTCTTTCTGCTTCCTACCTTAGCAGGAACGGCTGAGGCATCCAGGGTGGGGTTATTTCAAAGCTGGAGATATCTGCGGCACATGTTGGCAGGGAATGCTCTTTTAAAGTGGCTTACGTTCACCCTACAGGGCAGACAGGTGCCGCTCACTAATATAAGACAGAGGCTCGACATTTGGTCTCGGGGAACATGATACGGCAGGGAGGGGAGTGGAGTCCTAGCTGAGATGAGTAAGCCTTACCAGGATTTTCCCTGGGCAGCACTTGTAGCTGGTGTGAGTTGCTAAGTGCAGACTGATCCCATTTCCCACTCCAGACAAAGGCTTGTAACAGCTGCATCATTCAGTCTCCTTGGCACAGGGTGCAAAAAAGGGAATTCAACTTCATGGCCCAAATTCAGCCCTGCTTGACATAAGAGGCTCGTGACAGATGTGCTTTTGACCTGGTTCTTCCATTTAGAGCCCCCGGACAGGTAAAGCTTTGGAATGGAGGGAGGAAAGAAGGGGGAAGTGTCTGTCATGCCTTCATGTCTTATGAATGACCCAAGTCTCTCAGTTCTCCATAGGAGGCTTGTGTTAGCCCCATTTTACAAATGAGCAAGTGAGCGAGATCCAGAGACTAAATGACTTTGCCTAGTCTTGTGCATCAGCTACCAAGGGCTTGTCTGCATTTCAAATGCCGCACTGAAGAAGCCTGTCATGTTGACGGGAAAGGTTCTATGTTTGACGTACGCTCTCCTCCTCTCTGAGAGGCGGTAGTTAGATCGACAGGAGAATTCTTCCATTGACCTAGCGCTGTCTACACTGGGGTAGGGTCAGTTCAACGGTGTCATTCAGCAGTCTGGGTTTTTCACTGCCCAAGTCACCTAATTTCCTCATGTAGACCAGGCCTCAGTCCTTGCTTTCACTCTGAAGCAGAAAGATGAATATGTTGATCCCACCTTCTCTAATAAAGATGATGGTGACATCTGGCTGTTATCCATGGCTCTCAGAGGGCTTTACAAAGGAAGTAACCATCATCGTCCTCCCTGAAATGCACCTGGGGAGATTGAGGCGCAGAGAGATGAAGAGGCATGTGCGAGATCGCGTGGAAAAGCCAGTGGTGCAGCTGAGAACCACCTCATTGAAAGTCCAGTGCTTTATCCACTAGGCAGCACTGCTATTTGGGTTGCATTTTGAGAGCAACATTTTGGCTGTCTTGGTTAGCTTTTGTGTGTAATAACATTAAAAGAATGTTTAAACAATCTGAAAAGTTAGGTCCAAAATCAAGTTGCTTGTGCTATGCTCCTTGTGTGCACGGAGGCGGCTTTTTGGGTAGGCAAAGCAGGCGCACGCCTAGGGCCCCAAGCACTTACCCCAAAAGCTACATCTGCTTTGGTCAGCAGCAGGAGGAGGAGCTGGCCCTGCGGCCGGGGCTAGGGGGAAGGAGCCAGGGCCACGGAGGGGTACAGAGCCACAGAGAGGGGGCGGGTCCAGCAGCGTGGAGCCCGAGCTGGCCATGGGGGGAGAAGACCAGGGCCAGCCACAGGGAGAGGGTCGGGGGCAGTGGCAGGGAGCTGGGGCTACAGGGGGCCCCACAATGGACCTTTGCCTAGGGCCCCCAATTGCCTATGGCTGCCTCTATGTGTGCATGCAGCATGATGCAGTTTGAATTACACAACTGCATGCTATTTCCTCCCAAGAGTCCTCTGCCTCCTTCACTGCACAGAACAGTTGATTCTCACTGACTGGGTATTTATTTATATTTCTTTTTATCCTCCTCATTCACTGCGTAGCACCGTGCATTATTTACTGTCCACCTGCCAAACTCTGCCTCGAATACAGAATTATTAATTGCCCTGGGGGCTTTTCTGTGGTGCTGTCATTAATGAATTGAAGCCAGTTCGTTGTTTGTAAGGAGCTATCTTCACAATGACCTTGAGAAGGGAGATTGTGTTATCTGCATTTTACACAGGGGCTCCAAAGCCCAGAGGCTGAAGCCAAAATCATCGTGTCTTTGAATCTTGGGGGCCCAGTGTGAGACACGAGTACTCATGTTTTATAGCACTTCAGAGCAGAGCTCCCATTTACCACGGTTTGGAGTGTTCAGCAGATCTGCAGCTCAGAGTACAGGCCGCTCGCATTGGGCTCTCAGGAAATGAGGAACACACAAGGGGCATGTGAAAACTTTGGTTCATGTTCCTTGTGCAGCATCATCACACAAGATCCGTGTGGCAGAGGCAGGGATAGAACCTAGTTGTCTAAGTAGCGGTCACTTTCCTCAGCCAAGATACCATTCTTTCTCTTCCCCTCCTGCCTTAAATATTACACACCTTCCAACTTCTGCAACAAATGAGGCAGGGGTTCTATAGACAACAGTTTCTTTCTTTGCACAGTCCTGGTTCATTTCTGCTGCGGGTCCATCATTGCACAGAAGGAGACGGGTCATCTGATGCAGCGCCATGTGTCAGTTCTTCTCACCTGCTACTCAGCCGAGTCATCATGAATGGACTAGTTTCTGAGAGGTTGGCACAATATTGGATCTGCCGGCCAATCTGAAGGAGTAGATGAGGGTGGCTTTGTGGCAGGTGCTCCAGGAGTAGCAGTCAGAGTGGGAGAGCAGCACCCAGAGTTCTGCCCAAAAATGATGAAACTGGTTGTAAAAGGTGGTAAGGATCAAGCAAGGAGCCTGAAACAGTGGAATGGAGGAAGTCAGGGGAATGTTAGGGCCGCGGGTTATGTGGTTGGGGCAATAACAAGGGAGACACTTAAGGCAAAGTTATAGTAAAACATCAACATACTACTTCATACATGACTTACTCAGGATCAAGTTAATTCAAAGAACCTGGGGCTGGTTTTGTTCGACATCTTCATTATTGATCTGGGGGACTGGGTGGATTGCACCCACAGCAAGTTTGCAGAAGACACTAAGCTGGGGGAAGTGGTAGATAGGATACAGAGTGACCTAGACCGATTGGTGATTGGGCGAAAAGAAATCTGCTGAGGTTCAACAAGGACAAGTGCAGTCCTGCATGCCCATGCACTGCTACAGACTGGGAACCAAGCGGCTAGGCAGCAGTTTTGCAGAAAAAGGCCCGGGAGTTACAATGGACAAGAAGCGGGATACAAGTCAACAGTGTGCCCTTCTCGTTAAGCAGGCTAAGGGCATATTGGGCCGCATTAGTTGAAACATTGCCAGCAGATCAAGGGAAGTGATTATTCCCCTCTACTTGGCACTGACGAGGCTGCCTCTGGAGTACTGTGTCCAGTTTTGGGTTCTCTACCACAGGAAAGATGTGGACAAATTGGAAAGAGTCCAGCGGAGGGCAATGAAAATGATTAGAGGCTGGTGCACTTGACTTATGAGGAGAGGCTGAGGGAACTAGGCTTGTTTAGTCAGCAGAAGAGGAAAAGTGAGGGGGGGATTTGATAGCAGCCTTCAACTACCTGAAGGGGGATTTCAGAGAGGATGGAGGTGGGGTAGGCAAGCCCCGGCATGCATGCCAAGAGTGGCATGAGACCCTGTCTGGAACAGCAGACAGCACCCTCTGCGGCGCCACCAAAATTGCTGCTCCTGCGGCTGAAAGCCGCTCTGGGCGGCTCCTTTCAGTGGCATGCCCAGGGACTCCACCAGGATCGGCTCCTCTTAGCGGCATGCCTGGGGGCTGGTTCTTTCGGCAGCACGCCTGGAGACCTCATGCCACTGAAAGAAGCCACTCCGAGCTTTCTGCAGCATGCCTCGGGACCGTCGCCCCCCACATCCCTACTCCAGCCATGGCCAACACCAAATTTTCAGGCGGCGGCTGTTTTTTTTTTCAGCAGAGGGGGCTGCTGGCGCTGGCTGAGGGTCACGGTGGAGGGGCCAGCACAGGGGTCAGCAAAGGTTACCGACCCCTAGGCTGTTCAGTGGTGGCAGATGACAGAACTAGGATCAATGGTCTGAAGTTGCAGAGGGGGAGGTCTAGGTTGGATATTGGGAAAATCTTTTTCACCAGGTGGGCAGTGAAGCACTGGAGTGGGTTACCTAGGGAAGGGATGGAATCTCTATCCTCAGACGTTTTTAAAGCCTGTCTTGACAGTGATTTAGTTGGGGTTGGTCCTGCTTTGAGGAGGGATTTGGATTACGTGACCTCCTGAGATCCCTTCCCTTCTCTAATCTTCTATGATTCTTTGACTGTTTCTGTTTCTGTTACCCATTTTCATAGAAGTTTAGTCAACAGAGATTAAGCCCTCCTAAAACAGTTTACAAAATAAAGCAGATTTAAGGGCTATTCTGTAGAAATAGTGCTTTTTAAATGTTTGCCTGGGTGCAAAAGCAACCCAAAGTCTAATTTCAGTGAAAGAGCTGGTACCAGTCTACTTTTTAAGCTAGAGATACAATCCTGACTTTTGCTTTAAATCTATTAAACCAAGTAAAGTTTGAAGAAATAAAGTTTTAAAATTGAAGCAGCTTGGTAGCTTTCACACACATTCTTAAAGGTAATATGCCCTCAATTTATGTTTTAGGTCTAGTGAAACCAGAGTAACATTTATAAATTGTGGAGAAGAAAAACATTTTGCTAAAGAATTGAGCAGCCTCAGGGAAGGAGAGACTGATCGTATCTGAAAAAACACAATCCCTTCTTTTAAAACAAACACAACTTTTGTAGTTGAAAAATTTTTTAAATCACAAGATTAAAAGTTAAACAAAATAATTAAAAGCTGCATGATAAAGTTAAAAAATAATGTAAGCATATTTTTTCATATTAAAGATATCCCAAGAACAGAAAATTGCTAAATTAATTTCCATAATTAAATAATCTCCATGACACAAAATAGATTTTTGTAATTTTTTTGTCTAAATAACTTATAAGAGAAAATGCTGTGAAAATAAGAAATAAGATCCTGGTGAATAGCACTATTTTACAAAACACTCATGTAAATAACAATATTAATAATTAATACCAGTAAAAAGACACGTCACTCTAGCTAAGTATTTAAAGGAGCTCTGTAAAAATGCAATTAGTTTGCTTTTTAGAGTTTTGCTGAAATGAATTGACCAGAATACAAAAGAACACAATTAAAGACTGCTCTATTTGTAAATTGTAAAGAAAGCTTTCAAATTTAGGACAGATTATAAAATCTCCAACTGATGGCATTGACAACAGAGAAAATAAAAATTTTAAAAGACAAGCCCACCACTTCGTGACTGCATGAAGTCACCCCTTCCAGCCTCCTCCTTTAGGCCATGTCTACACTTGAAAAGTTGTTGACTTTATTAAGTCTACTTAAAGTCAACCTTATTAAGTCGACTTAACAAAAGTCAACTTATCTTTTCTAGTGTAGACATAGCCCCTTTCCGACCTTATGACATTGACTTAACACTTTGTCAACTTAAAAAGGTCGATTTAGGCGCTAATCCCCGTCTACACTGCCTTAAGTCGACCTAATAAGCATTAAGTTGACCTAAAACGAGGTGTTAAGTCGATTTAAGGAAATGCTTAAGTCGACTTAAGAAAAGCCCAATGTGGATGCAGAGTAGTTTAGGTCGACTCAAGCCTCCTTAAATTGACCTAACTTGTAAGTGTAGATGCATCCTTACTGACTCCCCCAGCCCCTCACGTTAAACTGGTCACCTTTTCCATGTTCTTTTGCTAAAGATAGGACTAGAAACTGTATCAAATACACTTTTAAAAGTTTCATGTGTAAAACAGAACATAGGAGAAGAGAATTGTCCTGGATTTGAGAGAAATAGTGATAAATGATGAAAATCTTTTTTAGTGAAACAGATTTGTAGGTATCCATTCTTAGTTGTCATGCTTTAGTGTGGGCAAGAGTTTGTTGTACAGAAACATTTTTCCACTTTGAGGCTTTATTTCCCCTCATACAATAACGGACTTCAGAAATGATAACTAAAATAAGATTAACAAAAACATGGAGGATTCTGTATTTGGAGATGCTTTGTAGCAGTACCTCCAAAGAAACAATGATATTTTTTGTTTGTTTCATTCATGGGGTCCTAAAGGATTATTTCTGTTTTCGTACAACACATTACATTTCACTTTTAGGCAAGCTGCAACCTAAGATGTGTTACAGCATTAAATAAGGAGAAATTACTGAACACAGAGGTGTTACGGTGTAAAGTACTAATTCAGAAGGTCTGGCAGGAAAGTAAAAGACACAGCAGAAGCTCAAGAGGGCATGATTGAATCAGATGTTCTCCTGCCTATACTCCCGCCCCACACCACCCAAACAAAAAAGGGGAACCTTGTCAGAGGAACAGGTCAGACATGTGCCTCTGTTGCTGGCAAACTTGTATTATACTGGCTGCGTTACAAACTAGTGGTCCAACCTACTTCCCTTTAGACAACAACCCCCCTGTCCTCTGATTCTCATCTTACACTGAGACAGGCAAAAGTTTCTGTTTACCTGGGAAGGGAGGCCAGTGGACTTTTGAAGCATTCCCTCTAAACTATTCACTAAGGGTGCGTCTACACTTGTAAATTAAGTCGACTTAAACTTGCTTAAGTCGACTTAATTTACTCTGCGTCTACGCTACACTTTCCTTAAGTCAACTTAAGCAGCTGCTTAAGTCGACTTTTGACTTTCTAAAACCTCCTTTTAAGTCGACTTTCTGCTTAAGTCGACTTTCTAAAGTCGACTTAAGCCAGTGTAGATGTGGAGTGCCCCTAAGTCGACTCTAAGTCGACTTAGGGGGCTCCAGGGCTTCCCCACTGCCCTCCCTGTCAAGGTGGCTGGCACAGCCACAGCCTGGCATGCCCCCCCACAGGGCAGGGCAGAGCCCTGCCCACCCTGCCCCTATGCCCTGCCAGGGTCCCTGTCCCTTGTTGCCCCATTGTACCAAGGTACAATGGGGCAAAGGCTGAGCCCCCGGCACTTGGAGAGGGGTGCCCCCCTGCCACCGTGGACCTGTCCCAGCTCCACCTAGCCCCTAGAAGTCGACATAGGCGTCCAGTGTGGGCGCTCTAGGTCAATTTTGTAGGGTCCCCTCAAAGTCGAGTTAGTTAATTTAAGTGTGGACATGCTAAGTCGACTTAAAGTCAACTTTATGTCGACTTAGCTAAGTCGACTTAAATTAACAAGTGTAGACATAGCCTAAGAAAGTATCATGCAACTGTTGTATAAAAGAGGATGAGTCATTTAAACAGACCTGTTGATTAAAGATGGAAGAGCCTAATTTCACCCATCAGGGAAATGAATTATACATTACTACATTATAATTCTATAAAAAGGGTTTTTCTAAGAGAAAAGGCACCTGATCACGTGGATTTAATGAAAGTTGCATTTTTGATTATATGTAGTTTCATAGTCCTGGAAAACTTGAGGGTATTGATTGCCTTATAGAAAAATAATGAACTTCACAACCGTATGTGCTTTTTTAAATTGGCAGCCTACCTTGTTGTGATGTGCTTATGTTGTAAGCCATTCCAGTTAATGTTTTTATGTTCAGAAAGAAAACTTGGAGTCTGTTGTACACAGTCTGGTTTATTAAATAATACAGAATGCTTGTAGCCCTAGGAGCTTCCACTTTTAGTTTGATAGTCAAATGCCTCTTGGTGGTTATGACTACAATTAAAAGGAGGCCGTATGGTTCAAATAAAACGTACAGTGTTTTCCTTCTTATTGGAACAAGTTGGTTTATTTCCATTTCCCTGACCACCTTACCAGTCTTTGGCTGGATCAGTATTAACAGTTTACCAGGCTGCTCAACAATTTTGCCTTTTTATAATAATAAATAGGTTGTATTTTTCATAAATATATTTATAATCATTCAGGTGGCAGTTGGTATCATTTATTTCCGTATGTGCACACTGGTAAAGTCCTGTAACCATAATGTCACAAAATATCATAACTCAAAAGAGATCTGTGGCATTGCTTAGAATATTTGGGATTGTGGTAGGCTTGCTCACTGCATGTTGGCTTCCATTGTCATTTGGTTGCTCCTAGATATAGCAAAATAAATATAAACAGAATAAAATAGTGTGCTGTTTATACGAAGCCGACTAGTTTATCACCTTGGTGGTCATGAATTTTGCATCGAATCCCAGCATTAGCACTGTGGCCAGCAAGGCAGTGTGGCAGGTTTTCTTTAGCATTGTTTGTGGTTATCTAGTGAAGACCACCTTTGTTTGACAACTGACTGATCTTTGGCTCCGGGTGGTAGATATGCTGATGGGGTGGGTTCTGAGTTGTTACAGAGAATTCTTTTTTGGGTGTCTGGTGAGTCTTGCCCATGTGCTCAAGGTTTAACTGATCGCCATATTGGGGTCGGGGTGGAATTTTCTCCCAGGACAGATTGGAAAAGGTGGTTTTTCGCCTTCCTCTGTAGTTTGGGGCATGACTCAATTGCTGGTGGATTCTTTATACCTTAAGGTCTATAAACCATGACTTAAGGACTTTAATAACTCAGTCCTCGGTTAGAGGTTTATTTAAGGAGTGGGTGGGTGAGGTTTTGTGGCCTGCATTGTGCAGGAGGTCAAACTAGATGCTCATGTTGGACCCTTTTAACCTTAGAGTCTGAGTCTATGGCCAGATTTTTCCCTCTGCAGCCTGCAATCGAAGGAAGTCTATGGATTTTTAGGATCCAATTACAAAGCTTTCAATCATAGGGAAAACTTTATCCACTTTTTACTCTTCAAGTACCTACTCAACACATGCCTCATTTTGGTTTGATTTTTACCTTTGTAAGGGAACTGATTTAGGGAAATAGAAGATTTAAAAATAATACAAAACTAAGGGTGCAACAGCCCCCATTCTCCTCTGCCCTTAAAGAGAAGTCCCACCTTATCAGGATGGAGACCACCAAACCTTTGAAATGATAGCTCTTGACTATTGCTATAGCCACTGTGTAAAAGTGGATGAGCCTCCATTGCATCGACCCAGCCTGTTGATTAAAGATGGAAGCGTCTAAAAGCCCCCTGAACAAGCAGCTCCTGATTAACCAGCATGAGAACAAAGGGGGCCTTTTTGCTTTGCACGGGGCGACTGACCCTGTTAATGGCGTAGCTTGCAGAGAATCGCGCCAGTGTTTTCTGCGTTCCAGATGTCCCCAGCCCTACACTTTTCGTAGGTGGCCAAATGGCTCCGGTGCGCTAGGCTGGTTCTGTGCGAGGCCCACAAAGGACTGGAGGTCTGATGTGTGCGTTTCCCACGTATGTAATTTGAATGGAGTGGGCTTGTTCCAAATTCAGTAGTGTTCCTGAGCCCTTAATTACAGTGTTTACAAATGAACTACACAATACTGGCTACAGAAAATGGCTCTTCTCTGAGGCTTTTGATCAGGCCTATCTTTTTTTTCCTGGCATGCATGGCAGCTTGCAGGCAGGAGTTTTAAACGGTGGTGATTAAGCGTGTGTGTGTGTGTGTGTGTGTGTGTGTGAGAGACTAGAGTTAACCTGTGACATTACAATGAGCTCCCCATCCTTGTTAAAAGTACATCCTAGCCACCCCCATCCTTGCAGTCTTCTCTGAAATTCTCCATGCAGCATCACAAGGCATAGGTGCTTTGCTATCCTTAACCCCTGTTCCACCTCTCTCCCCTTATGCTCATTTGAGACAACCATGTCCCTCTTACTGACCCAAAGATATTCGTTAAGTAGACAGCATTTGTCTTTAGATCAGTTGCAATCGCAGACCTTCCTGCCTAGCTCCGGAGTGCCGACTGAGGACAGAGGGTGTTTTTGTTCTGTGCTTTGTTGTGTGTAAAATACTTTAAAGAGCTTCAGTGCTCTGATAAATCCTGCAAACAGCAATGCATCTTGGAAACCCAGCTGAATTGTTACCTTTTTACTTTTCCCCAGCATTGCTGATTTTCTAAGCTGTTTGTTCACAAAATAGACATATCTCCTCTCCCTTGTTGTCCTTTGTTTTCCGCCTTAGTCCATGCAGTGAGGATGCAGTTCATGCATCCTAATTCATTGCTAGGGAGGCCACTGGAGCACCTTCTCCTCCTGGAGACATCTGCCAAAGTCAAGGGGAAAAACCTGTCTGGTAAAAATCAGAACCAGCCTGAGCCTTTATCAGAGATTTTTCTGGGATTATTTGGAATGAATTTCAAAGCTGGTATTATTTCCACATCTCAAGAATTGAGTTTCGGAAGCAGCAAGGCTCTTCTTTATTCATCTCAGCTGCTATTTAACTTGAACTGGTCTCCTGTTCTGTGTATCTAGTGTCTCTCTCGCCATCATGTCCGTCCAAGCAAGAAGATAAAAATCAGAGTCAATCATTCTGATTGATACCTTGACATGCTAGGGAGGAAGATTCTGTACAAAAGCTTTCAGTACCAGCCACTGTTTCCCAAGAACTGGATTCTGATACTTTCAAAAACCAAAAAAAATCCACTTAAAAAAACTCAACCCCAAACCCTGTTCTGGATTGAAGTACATTACCATTTGTTCCAGCCAGATGTTTAAAATCTTGCTCATAATGTGGTCTTAAAATAGCTCCATCTTTCAACCTGTCACTGTTCAGCAGCTCTGCAGAAGTCTGTTTCCACAGCTACAGATATTTTTATGCTAAGAAGCGTAGTGAATGAAGTTGTGTGAGGCCAGTACCTTCCTGTGTCTTTTGTGCTGATCAGCATTGGTGGGGCTGGGGATTTGTCTGGCTCCAGTAGCTGACTGTGGTGTGATGCAGGACAGCAGTAATTGGCCAGGCTGTTTGTCTCTAATAGATATTGCCTCTTCAAGTAGTAATATAGAGCCTATGAGTCTAAGGTCAGAAGGGACTGGTATGATCATCTAGTCTGACTCCTGCACAATGCAAGCCACAGGACCTCACCCACCCACTCCTGTAATAAACCTCTAACCAATGACTGAGTTATTAAAGTCTTCAAATCATGATTTAAAGACTTTAAGATACAGAGAATCCACCAGCAAGCGAGCCATTCCCAATGCTATAGAGGAAAGCAAAAAAAAACCCCCAGAGCCCTTGCCAATGTGGGGGGAAATTCCTTCCCGACCCCAAATATGGTGATCAGTTAAACCCTGAGCATGTGGGCAAGTCTCACCAGCCAGTCACCCAAGAAAGAATTCACTGTAATAACTCAGAACCCACCTCATCTAGCCTCCCTTCTTAGCCACTGGCATATCCACCATGGATCCAACATGGCCTCTGATGTTCTGTCATCTGAATGTTACAAACACAACCCTGTTTCTGTTGTCTTCTGTGGAAGTTTTGCTATGGAATTCATTCAGAATATCCATTTGCCCTTGATCTTGACTGAGTTCTCTGAGGTTGTGGTGGGTGCGCAGGTCCTGTGGGGACTCCTGGGGAGGACAATTTTGGGTCAGAAATATGGGTGGAGGGGGAAGTCCAAGCAGCTGGCAAAAAGGTGCAGACGTGGTCACAGACTGGAAGCAGTGGCCAATTTTGCTGCAGTTTGGACCACTGTGTTGCTCCCAGTGGGTGGATTTCATGACTGTGATCAGGAGATAGGGAATGTGGATGTCTTGCTCTCATATGCCCCAAGAACTGAGTCCCAATGCCAGATTCCTCAGGAGGACACTGGCTGTTCCAGGGTCTTTCATTGAGTTGCTTTTACAATGGCATTGTCCTGTCCCTTGCTGTGGACCCATCCACATGACAGCCTTGGCTCCATCTGGGACATTCTGCTCACGCTTGATCACCTGTGACCACGAAGCCCAGTTTGAGGCTCCACTCCTGCATTCCTACCGGCAGAGTCATGGAGCCACTGACTGGCCCCACTTAAGCCACCAGCACACACAGGAAATGGTTGGAACAACTTGGCTCCGCCCTATTTTGGACTATGCATTTTGTGCTTCCCACTCCCACAGCTTGATTTCCTGGCACGCTGACCTGACCTGACTCCCAGCATCTGGTTGGTGGTTCTGACCTCCAGTTTGTTTCTTGACTCTGACTTCCTGCTGTGATAACCCAGCTGACTCCTGTCTTGTGACTGCAGACTCTAGGTAATAAATGCTGACTACTAGGTCTGGCTGCCCATGACCTGGCTGTGTGCTTCCTGCATTGCAAGAATCAGGACCATGAAGTGCTGGGGGCTTTGATCACGATGCACCCGGATGTGTGGGGATTTCGTAGATTCCAAAGGCCGTAGGGCCATTGTTGTCATCTGGCCAGACCTCCTGCATAATTAGTTTGCCTACCAAATTCATGGCCTGTTTTGGTAAATTTCATGGTCATCAGATTTGAAAGATCTGAAATGTCACAACTTCAGAGATTTCAGTGTGAAATGTCACAGTGTTGTGACGGTGGGGGTTCCGGCACAAAAAGAGGTCCTGGCCAGGAAGTCACAAGCCTATAGCAGCTGTTGCTTGCTGGATGCCCATAGCCAGATTTCATGGTGGGAGATCAGCTTTCACGCTCCAGGATGTGTTTTTCACAGCTGTGAATTTGGTAGGGTCCTGTGTGAATTCGACCTATTGAGGTCTCAGAAAAACACCTAACCTTGATTTATCAGTTGCCACTGATGGAGGTTGCACCCCAACCCTCAGTCAGTTGTCCCAAGAGGATGTCTGCATCATAGATGGTCACCTCAGAGACATCACAGATTTCTCTTGTGATACAATGGTGTAAATCCATTACTAAATGGCACGACTCATTGCTCAATGAGCCAGATTAGCTGGCAAGTGTATGTGTCGGGGGGAGCCCTCTGGAAATGGGATGCTGTGTCCTGCTTTTCAGGGTGCTTTTTCTTGATTCCCTGGATCCTGTTGCCTTTTTCCTTCTCTCTGGCAGGAAAGATCTTGGTGCATCTCCTGGGTGGTCAACCAGAGCCCTGGGTCTCACTTGGGCAGGAGGTAGACATAGCATGTATGTCAGACCCGGATTATGAGGGGGCTCCCGGCAGCAGACCAGGCTGGGCTGGCTCTGCACTTGAGAGCTTTGCCTTTTGGCAGACGGCTGAGTGAAACCCAGTGGGGAGCCCAGTTCTTGCTCCGCTCGCAAAGAGATTCCAACCACGTGGATGGCAAATTGTCTCGCTTGCCAGCTCTCTGAGGGCTGTGACTGGCAGGCTGCACACTCCGAGCCACCGTGTGGCTGGGCTCACTAGTGATTCGCCCCCTGTAGCAGTGCAAGGAAAGCTGAGTGCTGGGCTTGGTAGCCTTTGAGCAGAAAAGCCTCAGCTGGGATTGGTTTCCTCGGAGTCCTGTCAGCCTTGAAATAGAATTGCAGCTCACTGTTGGTATCATCTGGGAAGGGGTGGGGTGGGGATCTTCACACAGCTGTCAGTGCAGAGAGAAGAGTGGAGTGAATAATGGATTTTTAGTCCACTGACCCATTTGAGGAAATGAAGAAAAACAATTTGAAGGAGAGGCGGTTTCAATGAAATATTTCATTTTGGATTTTGAGTGTCTCCCCCCTCTCCTCCCCAAAGTGTTTTGGTGAAACTGAGGGAAATTTCCAAACAGAGTGGATTCAGAAACTCAAAACATTATGTTCTGAAAATGTTGGAAGAAAACATGGGGCTTTTTGTCCTTTTCTGACAGTGTGCAATTTGCTGAAACTGACAGGAATTTGCAAAATGGTTTGGGGTTGCTGAATCTGTGGGGTTTTATTTTTGGTTGTGAAAAGAAAGCTTTGGATGAAAACTTGCTCGACTGCAGGGGCTTCTCTTCTCTTTTCTCTTGAGACATTGGTGGCTTACTGGCTCCAGAGCTGCCTTTATCCATCTCTCCGGTTTCCCCTCGATGGGACATGGAGAATTGGAGATGGTAAAAGATTGGCCGAGAGTACTCCAGACATTTGCTGAGCAGAGGAAACTGTGTGTGGTGAGCATACACACCCCTTGGAAGGAGCTCCTGCGGATTGTGAGCATTTGGGATGGCTGAGCGTTCTCTCTCTTGGAAGCTCTCTGGTCATATTGGGAGAAATCCAGTGGCTTTTGCCTATTGAGCATACACCCACTCTCATGTTAATTACTTTGCAGCTGCTAAATGCATTGTGTGCGTCTGGGAAAATGCCTCGGCAACCCACATGCCGCACAATGTACCTGGCACATCCAGATATTTTAGACAGGAATGGTTTTTCAGATGAACACCAAGGTTGTCTACTTGGAGATGATGGAAGCAGGGTTAGTTCTAGGGTCCTGTTATTGTGAGGCAAGTGGATATTTTGGGCCTGGATGTTGCTGTTTAAAAAACAAGTAACCTCCCAGGAGTCGAGTGGCTAGTACCCCTGGAAAATATTGGGGTTTGAGTTTAAAAATGCAAAATTTCATTACTGCACCAGAACTCGGTCATCGCCATTCCCTCTGCTTAATTGAATAACTCAGCATGTAGTTAGCTGTTTCGAACAATAATTGGGGCCCCTTGAAAATTGTCTCAGGGTATGTGTGAATGTTCCCTTAGCCTCTAGTAGTGCCAGGCCTGGATGGAGGAGCTCTGTATGCATGAAATGCTTTGTCCCAATCAGGCCTTCTCCCAAGAAGTTCCCGTTGGCTTTTCAGAGAGTTGTTACTTGTGAATTTATTTTCCAGGCCTTTGATCAGTCTCTAATGTGGTTATCCTCTCAGCTTGTGCTTTTATTTTTTAATTACTGTATGATGTCAGGCCTGTTCTTCTTCTAATGTCTTCCATATGGCTGACTTGTGCATCCGGCCGGGGGGGAAACAGAGCAACTCAATAGCACCTTTTTATTAGTGGATCTCGTAGCTCTTTGCAAATCTGCAATTAAATCTCTCCGCTCTCCCCATGTGGCAGATAAATGGTGTTCTCATTTTAATTGGTGGGGAAACAGAGGCATAGGGGTTGAGTTTCTTGCCTAAGGCTGAAGAAGTTAAGTGCCTATGCTGGCTTTTCTAGTTAAACGGGTTCATAGCCAGGGCAGTGTGTAAAGGAGAGGTCTAGTAAATACTTGCATTGTAAAGAACTGAGGGCATTGCTCCCATGATGGGGACACATTCCAGCCGGGATGGTTGCGGGAGTGCTTGGGAGTGGGGGGAATTCCTGTTGGGAGGCTGCCCCTGCCAGAGGGTGGGCCTGGCTATGTACAGTGAGAGTGGCTGGGGAGCAGGTTAATAGTGAGATGAGGGAAGTTATTCATTCTCTCTCATGCACTTACTGGTGCCAGTGGAGGGGGGCTCCAATTTCTGAGGGTGGTGGCTCTTCCTTGGATCTGGTCTTCCACTGTTCGAATCTGGAGACACCTATGCAGGTAAGTTCTGTGAGTCCACAGCATGAGCTCAAGGCCCTTTTCCTGCTGCTCAGTAGCAATGTTCAAGGGGGTCCATGCTCCGGGGGTTGACAGTACCCAATTTGCATGTTCAGTCTCTCATTTGGCGATGACTCGCATCACAAGTTGTCAGCAGGGATTGACATTTGGTCCTTTGGCAGGAAAACCATGCTGGCCCTTGAGCTAAAATAGCGACTCCACTAGCTGGTGTGGATCAACTGCTAGAGGAAGACCATGGCTTACTTGACATACTCAAAAACTATCTCCTGGACAGGTGATGGGTAAAACCCTGAGGATCCCTCTCTTTCCCTTTCCAAATTTCAAATGCTTCCAGCTGTACTTGACACATGCTCAGTAAGCACATTCAGATTCAAAGTACATGGGCTTCCAGCCTGATGTCTAGTGGTTTTGTTTTGAAGTGTTCTTGTTATGGCGGCAGCAGAGGCCCCGAGTGGCTAGAAACTGCAATTGAGTTGTACATTGTAAAATCAGCCTCTCTTTTTGGAAGCCCAAATCCTATAATTCTGCCGTTACAAGGATGACGCAAGCTCTGCTTTCTTAGTGAAATGCTTTATCCCATTCAGACTTTCTCCCAAGAAGTTTCTGTTTGGTCTTTCAGAGCTTTATTTTCCGACTTTTGTTCTGTGTCTAATGTGATTATCCTCTCAGCTTGTTCTGTTTTGTTTTATTTTATTTTTAATATGATGTCAGGCCTATGATTCTTACCCTAATGTCTCCCATACGGCAGGCTTGTGCATTCAGATGGAAAAAACATATTGTGCTTCCTCGGAACCTTTGTATCAGAGGATCTGAAAGCACTTTGGAAAACCATAACTAAATGTCTCAATTCTCTCCAGCCAGCAGCCAAGTGGTGGTCCCGTTTTAATTTGTGGGGAAACTGAGGCACAGCGGTTAAGCGGCTGACCTGAGGTAGGGGCAGAGTCAGGAGCAGAGTAAGAGAGTTCTGCTCATGTGTCTGTTAGATGATGCAGCCAGGAGAGAAGGATTCCACGTTCTAATCATTTTATCGCTACAGCTTTAATTTTTGTATAGAATTCTCTGACGGCACAGCAGAATTCTATTTTTAAAAAAAAATAAAGTTAAATCAAAGGCAAGGGTGATCCCTTTGGAGTCTAAAGGACATTCATTTCCCGTCTGGATGAGAACAATAGTAATATAGGTTGAATTTAAAGCCGGTAGTAAATCAGGCAAGCAGTGTCCATTTACGAGTATGACATTGCAGCAAAGGGTGGAGGACAGGCAGAAATGTTAATTCTTTGTTTCTTTCTCTGGTGTACGCAATGCAATGTACTGTCTCTTCCTTTCTCCTGGTATTTTGAAACTCCACAGCTGAATTGCTGAATGAACAATGCTTGCTTTCAGTAATTTGGGAAAAGTCTAAAGGGACTTTGAGTCAAATTTATCTTCATATTTAGGGCTCAGTTCTGCAAATCCTTATTCAAATGGGCCCCGATTCAGTAAGGCATTTAAGTTTAAAATGTAAGCTTCTGCTTAAATTCCATTGACTGTGAGGGTGCTTAAATGAATGCTTACATGCTCCTTTGAATGAGGGCCCTGAATAATTGTGCTGATTAGCTACATGAGGAATGCTTACCTCCATAAATAAGAATTTCCTTAGATTTTTAATTTTTTGATCAGTCCCTCCGCTTTACCTCTACTCAGAAGTAGAAATGCATCTCAATCTGTTTCTCTCTTTAAAATTCCACTGAAAATTCTTCAGTTAAGAAGCATCCCCTACCCCAAACTTTGCATGGCTGTGCTAGGGTCTGAGAAACTGGAGTGTGAATTGATTTAAATAATAAAACCGGGAATAGAAGGGAAGCCAACCAGCCTATTTTTCACATACATGCCCAAAGTAAATGACAGACAGAAAGGTAAACCAGACCTAGAGATTCTTTTGGTACTCTCACTTTTTTTAGGGTGATATTAACAGATTTTTTAAAAAATGGCTTTAATCCTAGAGTGATCATGGAAAAGATAACTAAAAAGGCTATGGCTATCGAAGTGGACTCAGAAGCAGGAATCTTGTCTGTATTCCTTGCTTTGCTACAGAGCTTATGAAAACTTCTTATCCCAGTGTGTAAGAACCCTATTATAGACCAGGACCCCATTATGCTGGGCACTCTGCAAACACAAAACTAAATGAAAAAAGGGACTGAAAGTCCCTTTCTTCTCCAAGGATCTTACAATCTAAGTTGCTGTGTGACCTTGGGCAAGTCTCTTGACCTTCCTATAGGTCAGTTTCCCCATCCGTAAACACAGAGAATTATTTCAGAGGGGTGTTGAGGCTTTGTTGTCTGTAAAGAATTTGGGGTGTTACGTATGAATCGCTAAACAAGTCTCTCTGCTACTGGTCTGCTGCACCCTGTAGCCTGTATGTGGTTCTGGTTCTGTGGGAAGAGGGATGATCTGTGTTGTCTGGGGCTCCACTTAGTGGCCCTCGGGTGGTCTTTCTCATGCCGCGCTGCGCTCCTGAACTGTTGAAAATTTAAAAAGAATCATGTAAATATCACTTGACTCAAGTTATCACCCTGATGCCAAGTTCACTTGACTCAAGTATCACCCTGTTCAAAGGCTGAGCCGTGAAGCTGTGGTGGTGTCAATGGCATGTGGCCATGGGCATCTGCTAATATTAAACCGTGAATGGCGGAGGTTAGTGCTCTCTTGCTTGCTTTGAAGCTTGCTCCCAAAGTGGCAGGGACTTGTGACATGCACAGCCCCAGCATTCAGGGATCTCTCTTTAGAGATGGGTTTTGTCCCCTTTTTTGACCAGTCATTGAATCTGAATGTGAAGTGTCTTCGTGCTGCCGTTTACCCCCCTTTCCGTGCTGGTACGTGCCGATTTCTTTGTAGGACTGCTTGTGACTTTGGCAGCACCTGTGACTCATCGTTTCTGGGTCTTTCATGCAGTAATTGGGATGGGGAACTCGGGTGTTGCAGTTTGTGGGTCCCTCGTATGGGCTGACTCTGGAAGAGATCACGGCATTGTTTCTGTGGGTCACGGAGCAAGTGCCTATTTACACACATACACGCAGAGAAAACTAGAAGTCAGGCTTCGGCTCTTCCACTCTTTCTAGTAACACCTGCCTGCTCCTTGCTGATGTGCAGTCTCCCTGGGAGCCCATGACTGGATACGTGAAAGGGTTTGCAGTGCAGAGGGTGGGCTGGCTTGGTGAAGGTGCAGAATTTCTCCAGCCATCCACTCTTCCCACGGATATCTCATGTGATAGCTGTGTGTTGCCCTCTCAAGATAACATCTGGTTACCATGCCCATCGTCCTAGGACCACAGGACTTCCTTTTTCCTGTGCATTATGAGCGGTCACTCCCAGAGCAGAGATGATAACCTTTGACACCTCCCTTCTGCTGACAAAGGGTGGGAGACAAAGGGGCCGGTCCATGGCAGAGCAGGGAAGTGCTTACATCTCCTGACTCCCAGTGCAGTGCCCTCTGTGCTTCCTGTTCAAGACATGGCCGCGTGACGGCACCAATGATCCCTGCAAGTGGGAGAGACGCTTTGGTGGATGGGGCAGTTGGTGCTTGCAACAGATGAGCAGAAGGCTAAGAACAGCAACACCAGTTGGGCAGCCGTCCGTGGGGCACATCCCTTTGCTACCTCTCAGACTCCATATGTACCACGGAGGAAACACGATCAGCCTCAGCCTCTGTGTAGGAGCTGCTGCTGGAAACCAGTTTGCTCAGGGCTGCCTGCATCACTTAATCCAGGTCTTAGTCCTTCTATGCTGCTTTGTTGGCCCGTGATGTTAACCACACACACACCAATCTGCTGAGTCCAGAGAACCAGCTGCCCAATGTAGCCCAGCTCCTGGAAAGCCTGCAGTGCTGAGTACGCCAGTGGGAACAGAGACTACATTCCGAATCAGTCAATAGATGGCAGGAATCAGGAGTGAGATGGCAACAATTTCTTTGGCTTGGAAATCCCTGGGTGAGCAACTGCTTTGGCTGGGCAAGGGTGAGCAAAACTGGTCCAAACCACGAGAGGAGAACGGAGGTGACTGCAGCTGGAGGGAATGGCCTGAGCCTTTCTGCACCTTGGCCCAAACCAGCCCACGTTGCGCTGACCTCCATTAGCACTGCATAGTGGCCCCTGCCTCACCCTCCACACTGCCCCAGTGGGATGGAGCTGAGTGTATGGGTCATAGAATCTTAGGAGTGGAAGGGACCTCATAAGGTCATCTAGTCCAACCCCCTGCTAAAAAGCAGGACCACTCCCACTAAATCACCCCAGCCAGGGTTTTGTCTAACCGGACCTTAAATATCTCCAAAGACGGAGAGTCCATCACCTCCCTAGGTAACCCATTCCAATGCTTCACCACCCTCCTAGTGAGAAAGTTTTTCCTAATATCCAACCTCGACCTCCCCAGCTGTAACTTGAAACCATTGCTCCTTGTTCTATCCTCTGTTACTACTGAGAACAGCCTAGCTCCCTCCTCTTTGGAGCACCCCTTCAAGTAGTTGAAGGTTGCTATCAAATCCCCCCTCAGTCTTCTCTTCTGTAGACTAAATAAGCCTAGTTCCTTCAGTCTCTCCTCATAAGTCATGTGCCCCAGCCCCCTAATCATTTTTGTTGCCCCCGCTGGACTCTTTCTAATTTGTCCACATCCTTTCTGTAATTGGGAGCCCAAAACTGGACACAGTATTCCAGATGCGGCCTCACCAGTGCCAAATAGAGGGGAATAATCATATCCCTCGATCTGCTGGCAATACTCCTACTGATGCAGCCCAATATGCCATTGGCCTTTTTGGCAACAAGGGCATACTGTTGACTCATATTCATCTTCCCGTCCACCATAACACTGAGGTCCTTTTCTACAGTGCTGCTACTTAGCCGATCAGTCCCCAGCCTGTAGCAGTGCATGGGATTTTCCCGTCCTAAGTGCAGGACTTTGCACTTGTCTTTGTTGAACCTCATGAGGGTTCTTTCGGCCCAGTGTTCCAATTTGTCCAAGTCTCTCTGGATCCTGTCCCTGCCCTCCAGAGTATCTACCATTCCCCCCAGGTTGGTGTCATCCGCGAATTTACTAAGCACGCAGTCTATCCCATCATCAAGATCATTAATGAAGATGTTGAACAGAACCGGCCCCAGGACCGACCCTTGGGGCACTCCACTCGTTACCAGTTGCCAACTAGACATCGAGCCATTGATTCCTACCCGCTGAGCCCATTGTTCTAGCCAGTTTTCTATCCACCTTACGGTCCACTCATGCAACCCATACTTCCTTAACTTGCTGACGAGAATGCTGCGGGAAACCATATTAAAAGCCTTGCTAAAGTCGAGGTATACCACGTCAATAGCTCTTCCCGCATCCACAAATCCAGTCATCTTATCATAGAAGGCAATCAGGTTGGTCAGGCACGATTTACCCTTGGTGAATCCATGTTGACTGTTCCTGATCACTCTATTTTCCTCCAAGTGTTTCAGGATGGATTCTTTGAGGACCTGCTCCATGATTTTCCTAGGGATTGAGGTGAGGCTGACCGGTCTGTAGTTCCCTGGATCCTCCTCTTTCCCTTTCTTGAAGACAGGTACTATATTTGCCTTTTTCCAATCCTCCGGGACCTCCCCCGTTCGCCATGAGCAGTCTGCTGTCCTCTCTGGTCCTGCAGAGTAAAGGCAGTACAGTGAGAAATGGAGGAATCCAGAACACTCAAACCAGTCTGGTTGCTCTTGATGCCCCGTGCAAGGAGGGAACCAGCTGGGTCTGTTGGCTGTGTGATCTCCCATGGTGATCGCAGCTTGATGATTCCTCATGCTAGGTCCCACCGATGTGGGAGCTGTCTGGTGGGGTTGGAGGGCCAATGGGAAGTGAATAGGCCAGCAAACGAAGCTAGTAGGCATGACTGGAGGGACTGACGGCTGGGGGAAGCCCAGGAGCCCACATGCAGAAGGAAGCACTAGCCTTTGGGCTACCAAATTGGACTGATTTCAGTGCTGTACCTCTCATGCTACATCTCTGCCGACCCCTGGAGTAGGATCTGCCTGTTGTGGGAGGTGAGGTAAGGAGGAGCTGGACCCTCCAGGTTCTGTTCCCACTGACTGACCCCCACTTCTTCATCTCCCGAGGGGCATGATATTCCCCTACCCCACAAGGAAGCTGTGGTGCTCAGGGCGTGCTGCATGTATGATGGTCCTAGGGTGGAAGGGAAAGAGGAGAGCAGTTGCCAACCCGGCAATAGAAGATCTTTGTGCACAGGCAGGCATCTCTGCTGAAGTGGCTATTGAGGGTCTGGTTGTGGGTGTCTTTGATACAGACACTTGTCCACTGCCAAAGGGAATGAGACTGCCCACGATCTCCAGTCATTAGTCTGGGACAAGGTCAGCACTTGATCAGAGCTGGACTCGGCTGGTACCAGGGAGGGGAAAGGTAACCTGCGTCCCTCCCTGCTGGGTGAGACTTTCAGTAGCGCTCCATTGCGGCGCGCAGTGAAATCCCATCCTTGCACAAGTCGTGGGAGCCTTTCCGCAGTCTCCCGCCCTCCTATACCTCGTGGCAAGTGAGCGAGTGGCCTGTATGTGGCCTCCCTCAGAGCCGTCCGTCGTTTTGTTCCTGTAAGCCTGGCAACACTGTCCTGATGCTTCCTGCCTGGTTCCTGGCTCTCACAGTCTGTGCTTGGGGTTAGGTAGCCCCTGATTTCTGTGTGAGCTGCCCTCAGGGCTTCCCTTTCTGCGGGAACTTGTTCTCCTCAGAAATTTAGGAGAAAGGTTCATCAAGAGAACCACTGTCCGTGTTTTTCTTACCCTTGGCGTGCTGGCCTTTCCTTAGGAGGCAGCTGAGGAAATAGCTAGAGGCCATGTTATTAACTCTTCGTTCCTTCCAGCTCACTTGCAGAAGTGCCTAGAGGCCACAGGCAGGGTGACATCACATTGTGCTGAAAGCGATGAGCCCTGCACCCATTGCTAGGAGACTGACGGAGCTGTTGTCTTCAGTGCCAGCTGTGTTATCAAGCAGGTGGTCCTTCACTCACTCCCAGGCTGTCGGCCTCCTTCCGTGCCCCCTGTTACGGATTTTTGGTGTCGCTGGAGAGTGGCGTGTGGCTGCGTTCTCCCTCCCTCCCTCCCTGCAGCTAGCCCAGGACCGCCAGGTGTGCTGGCTCCGATTCACCAAGCCGCTCTTCTGCTGAGGTTCCCAGAGAGGCCCTGGGCCTCAGACCTGCAACTCCAGCCATTCCAGATGTTCCTAGTTTCTCTCACTCAGGGTTGTGTAACAACTGAGTCAACTTGAATCCTTTCCCGCTGGAGAGGGGAAAACTGGGGCCTTCCCTGCGTCTGCCGCACTTAACCCCTTGCTCAGCGGGACATTACATTTTGGCGAGATGCATCTGTAGGCCAGCGGCAGTGGCTTAGCAATGCCACCTGAAAAGGTTTTACCAGGATTGTCCCTTTTTGGAAGTGGCTGTCCTGGGAAATCTGTCAGGGTGCTCAGTACGCTGGTGATGGGCTCACGATCGTCCTGGATGTCCTGGTGTTTTGTACGTCAGGGGTGTTACGGTTGCAGATGGAGCGTGTTGAAATGGGAGCCAAGCGGGGGCTGGTCCAGACTGCTAAAGTGCGAGGCTGGGACGGGGTGCACATGCTTGGAGGTTGGCTGGGGAAAGAGAACACATCAGGTCTTTCCATAAGGTTTCCATTGTGCCGCCCAGGGGGTGAATTGCCTATTCAAACACAGCTGCTGGTGGCGTGGCACTAATGCGTTGCACGTGAAAGGAGATTTGGAGTGACAGGTTGGTCAGTGGCCCTGAGAGGGGAGGCTGGAATGGATAGAAAACAACAGGAGACGGCTGCCTTTGGTCTGTGGGTGGGTTGTGTCTGAATGAGCAATGGTGCCCACTGAAGATGGGAAATGGGGAGGGTGACTTTCCTCTGCGGAGGCTGGGATTTGTACAGTGCGTATGATGAATGCGGTCCCACTGGGGTGTGTGGATGTTGTGATGTAACTAGAGCTGTTTGTTTCTTACAAAAAATGTAGTTTTGGCAAAATTTAAAACTTTCTGTGTGAGGGGAAAATATCTTTTTTTGCCTCATATATAATTGTAGGTGGCCCGCTGTTCGGGCGGGCACAGAGGGCGCCCCCTTCTGGTGCCTCTGGGGAATTAGCAGCGGTGGGGCGCCCTGTTTGATACACATTCCGTCGGCCCCGGCCCTCCGGCAGGGTGGGGCAAGCATAGTGCAGAGTCAATTGCCCCCGACCCTCAGGCAGGGCGGGGCAGGCACAAGGTACAGTCTCGAGCCCAGGGCAGGGCGAGTCTCTATAACCAAGCCTGGCCGGCCCTCAGGCAGGGCGGGGCAGGCAGCAGTCTCTAGCCCAGGGAAGGCCAAGTCTCTACAAACAAGCCTGGCCAGCCCTCAGGCAGGGCAGGGCGGGCAGCAGAAAGCCCAGAGTCAGTGGCCCAGCCCTCAGGCAGGGTGGGGCAGCACAAAGCCCAGAGTTAGTTGCCTCCGGCCCTTAGGCAGGGCGAGGCACAGCACACAGACCTCTGCAGGGGGCTGCTGAGGTTTGAGTTGCTACAGGTGGCTCGGGTAAAGGGGTGTGAGAGGGGGACACAGGCCCACCCACTCCACTGCGTCCCAGCCCAGGGCCCTATTCAGTGGCAGAGGCGTCTGCCACTGTGGTCAGCGGGGCTCCGGCCGAAACACGCTGACCCGCGGTGGTCCTGCCACTCACTACGCAGGAGCCAACTGCCCTGGGCTGCTTCCTCCCACCCTTGGGTTTGGGGTACCTGGATCTCCACTCTCAGTAGACGCCAGGGTATTCCGCCATGGGGAAGTTCCCAAAGCCGTCCAACTCGTCGGGGGGTGGCAAGGCTGGCAGAGTCTCGTCCAGCTCCTCAGGGAAGGGCAGCTCCTCCAGGTCACAGGGGCCGTCGGGGGGGTCTGGTCCGTAGGGCTCCGGGGCAGCGGGTGGTTCCCGGAGGTCCTCAGCCAGGGGCAGCTCCTCCAGGTCACAGGAACGGTCTGGGGGGTCTGCAGCCAAAGGTAGCTCCTCCAGGTCACAGGGCCCGTCCCGTGTCTCCACACTCCAAGGCTCAGGGCCAGAGGCTTGCGGGGCTGGGATCTCCGGAGACGAGGGATCGATCTGCTCCCGGGAGGCAGGCGCCTCCTCCGCCCGCCTGGGTCTGTGCCACCGGGGCCGGTCCTCGGGGCCCCAGGCAGTGGGAAGCCGAGGCCAAGCCTTCTCCTGCCCTGGGCCTAGTGCCTGGCTCCTGAGCAGTGAAGCCTGGTGCTTCCCTGCTGGTGTCTGGGCCCTGACTGAGGGAGAGGGCTGCCTACTTATACTACTAGGCCGGGTCCCGCCCCCTGGCTTCCTGTCAGCCCTGATTGGTGGGCCCGGCCCCTCCCCTCTGCCTGGGGTTGGCTCAGGGCTCCTGTCTGTCTCCCCGGGCAGCCATGTTCCCTGGCCCTTCCTCTGTCCCTTACAATAATTAAAAATAACTTGTTTCCACAATGAAACTCTTGGACCAGATAATATCAAATTAACTGCTGTCAGCCTGAACTTTTAGTGTGTTGCCTCATGCCCTTGTTCTCTCAGGGGTCCTGACCACACTGTGGTGCATCATGGGTTCTCTTCTGGATGAACCTGGAGGCACGGCATGGGATTCCCATGAGGCAGGTGATCAGACAGGAAGTGTGAAAAATCAGGACAGGGGTGAGGAGTAATAGGCACCTATATAAGAGAAAGCCCTGACTATTGGGACTGTCCCTATGAAACATCTGGTCATCCTAATTGGAAGCACAATGCACAGGCAAAATGTAATCTGTCTAGTGTCTCCCAGGTTCTGCCACTGACTCTGTGATCTTGTGCAAATGGCTTGTGCCTCCATTTCCTTACAGACTGGATATTGGATGGTGACTGGCTGCACACCCTGTGGAGATATAGAATGCCAAGGGAGTGTAAATGTTAAATGTCTCTCTTACTCCACAGGGAAGTTCAGTAGCCTTGCAGTGACAAAATAGCCGGATCCAGCCGTCTCCTAAGCTCTTGTGCCCATGCTACCCTGCTCTCTCTGGGACTGTGCTCTCTATGGGTTGTGCTTTTCCCACATGGCGTGTGGCCCCAGCAACATGCATGCAAAATAGTGCGAAGACCAGGTGCTTGCACCAGCTTCACTTGGTTTTACTGGAGTTCACTCCAGTCTCAGAGAATTACCTTGTGTGTTGCTTTTTGCAATGACTGATCCAGCTGGTTCGTCAAGCTCCAAATAATTGCCTCTCACCCTGTCATGTTAAGGATGTGCCTTGGTCCAGGTAAAGGAAGTGACCTACTTTTAGCTTGGGAATGCCTTCATGTTGGGTTGATATGAGTGGATGTGAGATAGCTAGCTGTTCAGAACCATCACTGCCCAGAGGAGTGAGGAATGCAGCGATCTTATGGCAGATTCTACCCAGTGTCGCGAAGTTGCGGTGTAATGGTGAGACGCTACATTCCAGTGTGACATGGTTCGATGAGCTGTGTGTGATCGATTTCTGGGGTCCTGGGGGCAGGGACGATAGCCTGAAATGAGGTGTGTAGAACGCCAGGCTTTCTCATACCCTTTCTGGTGACTCAGTGTTGTATTGAAAGGACAATGTTGGCTTGCTGAATTATTTGCCAGTTGACTTCTTCTTGGGAGTTTTCTGCTGGCATTGGTGTAGCTGGCTGGTTGGCGCCAGAGGTCTTTGTAGGAATGGGTGTAACTTCAGGGAAATATTCTACGCCCTCTTGTTGCTGGCTTGCCTCGCTGTTGGCTTTGCTTAGTGGACTTGGACTCTCCATCAACAGTTCCCATGTGTGTGTCCCTCCATCCAATCCCTCTGGTTTCTGCATAATTTTGTTTTGTTTACTCAACGCCTCCATTTGTATGTTGTTTCTGGAGGCTTTGGAAGTTTTGAAGGAGAGGGCAGAAGCTGGGTTCCAGGTGGGAGATGGAAGCCCTCCATGCCTTCTAGCACTGAGTGAGTCAGGGAGCCACTGTAACACACCTCGAGGAAGCAGCTGGCGTCCCCTCTGAAATGGAGAGAGGTTTCTATGATTTCCTGGAGATCACTGAGGGATTCTGGCCCACCAAATAGCTCCTGGGGATGCTGACCTGCTCGGTAGAGGGTGGGGTTGGTGGGGCCATGCAGGGCAAAGCTGGCATCTCGGGAGCAGGACTAGAAACACATTAGCTTAGTGTGTCCATAAAAATACCCCGAAAACCTGTTGCTTGACTGGAGTCACTGTGGGGCAGAGGTAATGCCTCCAGTGCATATTGATATACAAGATCTCTCTAGCAGCTGCTCTTGTCCATGGGGTCTGGGTACAGGTACCCAGACATCACCGTGATGGACATGGTATAAGAACCGATTAAACTAGAACATAATGCCCTCAGAGACTGCCAACTCCAGATACACTTACCAGCAGTTAATGACAGATTAAAGGAGTTTGCTGGGTGAGGTGAATGGGGTCCAACTCTTCCTCCTGCCCCTCCACTCCCAATTTCCCATAGCAGGCTCTTTAAGATGAAACATAACATTCAGGCCTTGATCACCTCAGATGTTAAGAATCCAATTCCAATGGCATGTTTCATGAGTGATGGGTTCCTGGCCAAATCCCCACTTGTTACCTCTCCTAACTTTCCTGAAGTTTCAAGTGGAAATGTTTTTCCCCTTCGCTTCCCACCCCGAGTGCCTGTGTCACCTACTCAAGAGCTGCTGTCACTCACTGCAGAGGTGGCTGCATTTCCATGGTGGGTGAAGGGGGCTGCCACGTGTGTTTCAGTGGTGGGTGCTGAACGGGGTAGTGTGAGGTTGTACCGTGACTCCTTCCAGGCTGATCTTCATAACTTAGTTGTAGCTTCATGAGTTTCTCCATCTGCTCGGGTCCCCTTCCCTTAAAATATTTATTGCATTCACATGCCATTTGGCTTACAAGGGCATGTGCGAGAACTCATGGTGGTGCTGGTTTCTAATTTAAACACAATTCTTGGATGTGTTGCACCTTCCAAGACACATTTTAAGGTCTCATGTCATTTACGCAGCAGTGCCAATCCATGCTAAATAAATCTCCAGTGGCTGTTTGTGCAAGTGTGCTGATGTTACTGTGTGAAAACATGTAGATTACATAGTTACATGGGCCAGATAAACTGCTCTTCAATCCTCGATTTCCCCCAGACCTATGCTGTGTGAGCTTTGTACTGTGGGGAATGAAAGCTATCCTGTGTGTGCTAAACAGATGAGAAGCCAAATCTACCCCCGGCCTCCTGGAGAGGAGCAGTGTAGAGAAGTCTATACATCATAGGGTAATTTTACATCTGAATTCATGAGCCACAAGGTTCAGTTCCATATCTGAACTTCTGCTAAGGTCATTTTGGGGCAGTCCAGGTTCTAGTTAGAGCTTGTCTCTCTAATGAATAGCCATAAACCAGTTTGCGGTGCTTATATGGCAGAAAGATGTGTGAAATATTGTCACCAGTAGTTATAACAGGCATCACCAAGTAGCACGGTTATATTCTTCTAAGTTCTTAGGGTATGAGCAAATGTTCAGCCCTGCAAAGACATCCTTTGTATAGTTTATAGTTCTATAAATTTCTCTGTAGATAGAGTTGTGTAAACCTGTGGGAGATTTTCTGCTGTGCCTTAGACCATAATTGTGGAAATTCTTGGGGTGGAGCTCCTTCCAGGGAACAAGGCATTGGTACTAACTAGGCTGTGATTCCCAGCTGATGGGATAGTCCTGCATGCCATTTGAGCATCTCATTCCAGGGCTGCTGGATGGGCATAAATAAAGCAAGTTATGTTTCTTCTCATATTCCACAGTACTGATTTCTCTTCCACCAGGAAGCTAACTTAGGAGGTAGGCGTCTGTGGCCTTGCATTGCTCAGTACAGGGATGATGCTCTTGGAGCAGGACCTTGGTGTCAGAAGGGCCAACACTATTGAAAAGGCAATGGAGTGACTCAGAGAAGCTGGGTGGCTCAGGGGATTGTGTGACCGGCAGGGTTGGGCTTTCAGGGTTGAGCCCAGGGTTCCAACTTGTCTTTTATCTTCATTTTAGCAGGTGAAATGGATAGCATGCTGGTGCCCCATGACCGAACTCACACAGGTGTATCAATTGCTAGCCTGCCCTTTCCCCTGCTGGCCTCCCATGGAGTCCTTCCCATCCACACAATCCTTCAGCCAGCTCTGTCCTTAGTCTGGAGTTGAGAGGAAGGAGTCCTGCAAGAATGGAGTTTGCAGGGCTGCCCAGTGCCCATTCTTTTCCTTGCCTCCCTACTCCAGGAACTTGGCAGGGAAGTGGGGTGAGTCTGTCTCTCTGTGCCTCAGTTTCTCCATGCACAAAACAGAGATAAGACCCAACCTTGCCAAGCAGGCTGAGGGAGGGTGTCTTGGGAGGTGCCCATAGCTGAATGATAAGATCAGTGGGATTGGGACATAGCATGCCTTTCCCTACAAACTGCATCATCTTCATCCTGCAATCCACTGGATGCTCCTTTGCAGCCAGGTCAGTAACTTGTTGCAGACTCAGCTGGCCCTGAAGCAAGGCCATTTGCCAACTAACAGCCTCCTGATGCGCCCTGTTATCGTTTTTGTTTACAACAAAGATTTCCTGTATTTACAAGTTCACTTTTATAGAATTGCTTATATTGACTAAAAAAAGAACTGATCCAGAGCCCCCCTGTGAGCTCTTTGTTTCCGATCTATGGATTTAATGACTTCATTACACGCTGCTGTTAGGAAAGATGCAGTCCCATCATTGCCTGGTGGAAATAAATTAGACTGCAGGAACATTAACTTTATTTTCCTTTTAAACCATTTCATCAAGGACTTAAGGATTCTTTTGGATTGCTGGGGTGAATTTCAGACTTTCTGCCATTGCTTAACTTTGTGTGAACATTGCTTGGAATCCACCGGTCCAGACCCTCAACAGATGTAAATTGTTCTGGTGGTGACGCCACCCTGAAGACATTGCCAAACACAGGGGGGGAAGTCAGGAAATGGGCTTGGTCTGATGGAGTGAAGGGAATGTGACAGTTGTCTGGCAAGCAATCATCAGACACCTTCCAGATTGATTATTTTTACAGTTGTCTTAGCGCACCAGTCCTCTGAGCAAGGCCTGAGCGATTTCTTTTTCACACACTGGGGACGTGCCAAATGCAGGCATATGAAACAGGTGAAACGGCATCTCTGCACCTAAATTAACTTAGGTAAACAAAACCATTTTGATAGTAAAAGTTCCAGAACATGTGCTTTTTGTGTCTTCCTTTTTTATTTAATTTCCCGTACAATAAAAGCCCTCCAGGGCAAGAAAAATACATCTGTTATATTACAATATAGCTGGTTCCATAGCTGAGCAACGTAGCGACACATAAACTTGGAACCTATGCAATGTTTATATGGAAATATTTCAGAACTGGGGAGAAAGGAAGGGCATGTCTACATTTGGAGCTGGGCATCACAGGCCCAGCTCCAAGTGCAGACATACCGGAATGGTTAATAGCGATTAAATAATTAGGAGATGGTTCCATGTTAGGGAGATTGAGGTTTGGAAGCAGACTGGAATATGATGCTTATCTGCAGTATGATCTGTTTACATTTCGCTGACAGTGTAAAGGAGTGTTTGTGAGGACAGAAACGATATGGTAGATCTTGCAGAGTCTACAGAGTTGAGGATGTTCTAGGTGTCTTTTGAGTTCCCTGCTGGGTATGTTTAGATTTGTCACTTACGGATAAACCCTGGTCCGTCAAGTTGATTCAGTCTGGACCTCAAGGTTGTCTGTCTGTAACAGTGATTTGCTTTGGGTTGTCTTTGTAGATAAGAAGTGAGCCTGACATAACTAATTCAAGTTTCCAGGTGTCAGCTGTGGGATTTGTGGGAATCACATTTAGGTTTTATTCTTTTCCTCTTGGTGCAGATGCGGTTTTTTGTAACTTCAGTTTCACAGCTGCTGACAGTGCTCCTGTATCTGCTCCACTGTACACTAAAGCTGCAGTGGAAATGACTGAGGTGCGCGTCTGAACGATTACATTGATGTTACCGAAACTTGCTTGACAAGAGCTCCCTGTCTTAATTGCTGGAATTCTCCAGAGCACAAGGCTAAACAAACCAAAAAGAGAGTGGAATTTTTTCTTTAGATATGTGCTGTGACCTCCCTGCCCCTTCCTATGGAACAAGGTTGGTTATAAACACATTTTACTGGGTCAGTTTTGGGGCCTTTTTCTGGCTGTGAGCAAAGGAATTTTGCAGCTCTCCAGTTTCCTCCCAACCCTTCTGGGGATCTTTCTGAAGTTCCTGTGTAACCACCAGTCACTTTGGTATTTGCAGGTTGCATTCTGTTACCAAGGAAATAGGGAGGGTTTGTTATTCAGGTTTTACACATGAGGAACACAGACTAAGAGCTGCTGAGCTATTCTAAAAAACTGGCCCAATTGCAGGTGCTCTGCATTTGAAAATCTTGCCTGCTGTGGCTCCCTGAAGGTTTCACAAGGAGCTTCTGGCTGTGCTGCGAACCCAATCCAATTCAAAGCCTTGGCCACAGACTCCCCTTCCCCCAGCTGCCCTTGGCCCCTTGTTGGGGCGGGCAGTACGTGTGATACCTGATCACTCCTTCCATCCTCCAGCAGGATCCAGGAACTTGCTGTGTGGGGACACAACAATCCTGTTTTTGTTTTCGGACCTCGTCTACAAATCTCTTTCTTGCCTGACAATCTCAGGAACCTGCCCTGCAGGTAATGAAGGAAGAGTTCAATTGGAACCAACTCCTGAAGAGCTGGCATATGTCCTTCCATGGTCAGAGAGTATAAAGGGTGGATTTAATGTCTCTCTCCCTCAAAGGATCTAAGTGCCTGGCTCCAGTGGGAGTTCAGCACCTGATAATCATTGAGGATTTGGGCCTCACTCTTCCATCCGGAAGGTTGGACATTGTGTGTTGCTTTCTCCTTGGCATAGCGGCGGGAGTGCTACACTCTCTCTCACTCGTTGGTAGGGGAGTGGCTGCCCCTTTCCGGCTGGCGCTGGTGAGTTCCTAACGAATCCTTACCTGTGTCGAGCCTGCAACTGGAATGCTGGCCACGGCCTTGCTGACTGCTCAGTGCCAGCAAGGAGAGGTTCAAAGGGAGGGCAGCCAAACTCTTGGGCGGATTCGAGGTGAAGGTTGCTCAGGACGGGAAAGGAATGTAAAGAAAGGGGCAATGGGGAAGACAAAATCAGGGAGAGCGGGACAGGTCCCCACACAGCCCTGCCAATGCGTGTCACTTCTCACAAGGCTTCCTTTACTGCTCTGGTTCAGTTCTCTTGCATGAGTTCCCCTGCCACTCTGCTGATGACCTTCAATCTTGCCCTGCAAGCAACAACCCAGATAGCCCAGTCCTGGTCCCTCTCCTGACCCATGCAGCTCTGCCCTTGCTCATCAATCTGGCCGTGCAGTATCTATTCCACGTTAGAGTGAGCCCGGCTGTTTCATCCCACTGTGACCTGAACTCATAGTTTGAACCCACCCCTCTTCTTGTGGAGGCCCTGATGAATTGCCCCAAACTCTTGTCCTTTGCCACCAGACATGCAGTTCCCTTAGATGAATGATGAATGTGTCACTCCGTCTATTCTCCATCACTGACTATTTTAAAATCAAGGTTTTTCTAAACGCTCGGCACTAGGAATTAGGTAGGGAATGTTCTCTGACTGCCATGCAGGAGGTCAGACTAGATGATCACACTGGTTCCTTCTGGTCTTGGAGCCTGTGAATCTATTTAAAAATCATTTCCCAATGTTCAACAATAATTGTTGAAGCTTGTTCTTGTGAAATCGCCTTCCCGGCGAATCCCAGCTCTCAAAACAGAGGGGCTGAAACCGAATGCCTCTTCTGGAGTGCCTCTGAACTTTTTAAATATTGAACCAAGTCTCTCCTCTCTTTTCCAATGTTGAATGTTGCTATTTTCCCTTCACTTGCTGGGGGAGAGAGAAATCCATTCACACTTCATATTTTAATCCTCCCCCCCACAGCTGTACAAATATAAATGTTTAAAATAAATAAAACAATAAAACAAAAAACCATTTCTTAAGCGGCTGATCAAACATTAGAAATAACACAACCCTCCAAACCCCTCTCCCCTACCTCTGCCTGGATTCTGTAAGGTAGTGGGCAGGGTAGAAATGTCTCCAGCAATGCCAGCAGCAGGAGGGAGCTGGTGCTGTGATCTCTGCGAGGGATAAATGATTCAGCTTCTGGAGCTGGCTCCAGCTTCCTTTATTCCAGGTCCTAGGCCCGGCTGTGCTGACCCAGATGATGTAACAACACCTCGAGCGTAGCCCCTTGGCTGCCTGGTACGAAGCGCTTCTGTGGGGTTGAGTGCACCTGCCCTCAGAGGAGTGCTGGGTAGATCCGGTTAGAATGAAGCTGCGGTTCTGAGAGAGTTGGGGTTAGTGCATTTCCTGGTGAGCAACTGAATGGACTTTTTGAGCTCTACTGTGAGCAGCCCTGCCGTGGTAAGCCGTAGAGGGGATCAGAGTCTTGCATGAGATAAATATTCTCTCCCCACTGAATGTGACTTGCACAGTTCTCATCCTTGTCCTTTTCCTCTCCGTCCAGACTCCATGTGCTCTTCCTCATAACTGGCTGTTTTGGATACTCACTGGGGTTGGGATGGCTGGTCTGAGATCTCCCACCTGTGTTCCAGGGAAAAGTGGATTTCTGGAATGATGGTATCTCTGTGCTCAGCTGTATTTCACCTACCTAGTTATTTGCCATCCACAGTCAGTAATTGGGGTATGACCATGGGCTGGTTACCCAGGGAGGTTCGGGACTCCCAGCCTATCTGTTGTGTGGGTATGTGTGCCCGGCAATGGGCAGCGAGCCCTCTAGCCAGTGGTTCTCAACCTTTTGCAGGTCACAACACACTTAGCCTATGTCTACACTAGCAAGTTAGTTTGAATTAAGGAAGCTTAATTCGAACTAACTTAAGCCATGGCTACACTAGGCTTTCATTAGTTCGAATTAAGGGCTTCCTTAATTCGAACTAATAAATTTGAATAGGCTATTCGAACTAAGGGTTAATTCGAACTAGTAAGTTCGAATTAACCAATGTGGCCATGTTAGTTCGAACTAATTGCTTGGTTCGAACTAACCGGCCCATTGAACTCAATGCAATTCGCTAATTCGAACTAAGCAAGTGCCATAAATGACACTTGCTTAGTTCGAACTAACTTTTGCTAGTTCGAATTAAGTTAATTCGAACTAACTAAAATTAGCTCGAATTAGTTAGTTTGAATTAACTAATTCGAACCAACTTTAGTAAGTGTAGACAGAGCCTCAGTGACATATTGCAACCCTACAGACACACCAGCCCACCCTGTCCCAGGCCAAATTCAGCCATCTTCCTGGCTCTCCATGACACGCTTAATGACTGTGTGGCAATACAGTAATGTGTCCCGACACAGTGGTTGAGAACCACTGCTCTAGGCAGGGACTCTGATCTTCAGTGCAAGAGACTGTATGCTGGATGCCATGTATTGCTTTAGCCTGGTTTTTAAGGGGAATGCTCCCTGCATCGGTATGTGCGGCTAATGGCTTTGACATCTGGTATTTTTAAGGCCATTGATGAGCAGCAAACAAGTCTCTTGTGTTACCACAGACATTTCAGTAGCACTAGTAAAACCTAGTATGTCAGGTGCAGTCTGGAATTTCAAGTGATTTCTGTCTAAAAATACTGGCCTTGCTATTTCATTACCAGAATCTCCTCCACAGCAACCAGAAGGGTCCTGTCTCCCTCCTGGAAAAGGTACATCTATTGTCACTTTACTTAAATGAGGATCTGAAATTAACCATAATTAATGCAGGGTCAAATATGCCACCATTAATCTGCCTTTACATTTGTGTTGTGTTCTCTGGAAAACACCTACATTTTTTTTTCTTGCTAATGCATGTTTTTGCATTTCCTTTTTCACTTCTCTAGAAATTCATGAAAGCAAAGGCTTTAGAACAGCAGTTCCCAGCCAGGGATACCCAGTGGTCTTCTGTGGGGTACAACAACTCATCTAGATATTTGCCTGGTTTTACAACAGGCTTCATAAAAAGCACCCGTGAAGTCTGTACAGACTAAAATTTCATACAGGCAATGACTTGCTTATACTGCTCTCTATACTGTACACTGAAATGTAAGTACAATATTTATATTCCCTTTCCTTTATTTTATAATAATATGGTAAACATGAGAAAGGAAGCCATTTTTCAGTACTAGTGTGCTTGGTGACACTTTTAGATTTGTGTCTAATTTGGTAAGCAATTTGTTTTTAAATGAGGTGAAGTGAGGGGGCATGCAAGACAAATCAGACTCCTGAGAGGAGTACGGTAGTCTGGAAAATTTGAGAACCACTACTTTAGGAGATGTGGGCACAGTCTACACTGCTAGCAAAATCTGGCAGCATTTGAAAGGAGTTATACAAGCTATGCACAACTCTTATTGGCTTCGTGACTTCACTTTGATGCGCTGTTGTTACTGAACCCGCTGACGGGAAATGCATTCCTGTCGGCGCAGTGCTGCATTGCCTGAGGGAATGGTTTTATTAGGTCGACTTCCAGATCAATTGAGCGTGTCTTTTCCGAGTGCTCTCGGCCCATCCGGATAAATCCATCTGTTGGTGGTGAATATGCCACCCACAGTGAAGATGCATTTCTTACAGTGCAGCCTCCTCCAGAGACAGAGAGGACCCTGGTTTTTCTCTTGCAGTGCCTGAACTGGAAATGCACAAGTGGGAGTGTTTTCTTTTCTCTTCAGAGGGACTTTAATCCATGCTGTACTGCCCATAGGAGACCGTGCTGCAGGCAGGGATGCACTAGCCTGTGTGTTTATGTGAGCAGTGGTGACCTCTGTTGGAGCGGGATAGCTTAGTGCAGGTTTTAGTAGCTATGGCTACACGAAGGGGGCTGGGCTGCTCCTTTCTGCTTTCCCAGCAAGCCTGGCTGGTGCTGGGTAGAGGTGGGGGCATTGACAGGGCTGAGCTGGATTTCACACTGCAAATCCATTGGGCTAAGCTGATTCATTTTCCTCGCTCGATAAAGATGCTAGGCCACCCTGTGTTTGCAGCAGCACCTGCGCTCTGGCCCTCGCTCCGACTGCGGCTGCGTGCGTGCTGAGGGTTTGTAACCGGAGCGGGATGGACACCAATGAGAATGCCGTTTAGGGGCTAGGCTGCCCGCCAATGGAGGGTCTCAGAACATGCCACTGAGTTCACAGCTCCTGTGGGACGTCGCCATGTCATTGCTGATAACGTGGCTGCACCTCAGTTTCCCTAAGTGGGCTGTTCAAGGGCACAGAGTGAGTCTGTGCAGAGCCAGGGCTAGGACCCGGGAGTTCAAAGTCCAGTGCTCAGGGAATACTGCAAAACACATCTTCACTTGCTCATTCGCAGAAGTGGACCAGGACCTCAACAGCCAGCCGTCACCCTCAGTCTCCCAGCCCCTCTGGTAGACCTTCATTCCTCTGAGATTATCATGGCAGGCAGCAGTGGCAGAAACTGGGAGTATAGGAACGCAGCTTGCAGTGAAAGGAGTGTTAATTTTCGCTCCAAAACGTAATGGGAGCTGGTTTGGCCTTCGTGTGAATCGCCTCTTCCTGCTTCTTTGTAAAATCAGTTCTGAAGTTGGAGAACAGAGGGTGCTAAAGCTGATCTGTTAGCTGTCAGCTGTAGTGCGGGGTCTCCTTTTGCCGGCAGGACTGAGACCTAATTGCTGATGGTGTTGGCTAGCTGGTGTATAATGGAATCTCATAACTTGCGTATTCTAGCTGCATAACCCGGTTTGAGGATCCTTTTCACTGCAGCCCGGTCCGAAAAGTCCTGATGGCTGGCCTCCGAGGTGCGTGCATGTACTGAGAAAATAGTAATGGGCTGTATATATTATTAAAGCAACAGTGAGGTTAAGATTTGAGTTTCACAGGAATCCTATGAGGTTCCCAGAGCAGCTGTGACTTGGCGAGTCCATGTGTTACAATGGGCTCTTTCATTGCGCGATAGTCATGAGACACTGGATAATGTGATTTACCAGAGAAATTCTGTTTGGAATGCAAAAGTTCAGTCCCCTTGGACTGTCACCACAAGGTAAGCAAAGTCCGGCTTGCTTAGTGCTTCAGTGGGAGATGTCTAAGGAATACGTCTATCCTGATAGGAAGAGACAGTCGGTACATGTTAAGTGGCACTTTTCCCTTCTAAGCCTGTGCTGCAGGCAGGACCTCAGTGACATGGGGCAGGGGGAGGAGGGATGTACTGTGCTGCTGGAGGAAATGCCTTGGCAGAGATGTACAAGCAGAGGCTGGAGGATCAAAAGATCCCAGGAGGCACAGAGGAGCAGCTGAAGAATAATGTGTCGAAAAGTTCACTAAGATAATTATTTCTTCCATTGTGGCGTGGAATAAAAGGGTTTATTGGCCCATGTTTGAGAATATTTACACGACCCTCTTGTGAATAATGCACATAGCCGATTCCTGCTGATGAAGCCATTATGCTGCATGGTGATGTGTCCTGGCCTGTTGATTTTGATGGAGCTCCTTCCACTGACCAATGAAATGCAGGCACTTAAGAGCGGCTCATGGCAGCTGATTGTCAGCTGGCAGCCACAATAGACAGCCATTTAGACAGCTTGGGCCCTTGGATGGGACTGCAGTCTGCGGGGGCCTTGTGTTCTATTCCTGACTGCTGGTAATTTCATAGATTTTAAGGTCAGAAGAGACCACTATGACCATCTAGTCTGACCTCCTGCACAGTGCAGGCCACAGAACCTCACCCACTCCTGCAATAGACACCTAACTTGTGTGATTGAGTCACTGAAGTCCCCAAATCGTGGTTTAAAGACTTAAAGGTACAGAGAATCCACCAGCAAGAGACCCATGCCCCACGCTCCAGGGGAAGGCGAAAACCCACCAGAGCTCCAACCAATAAGCCATGGAGGAAAATCTGCTCCTGACTCCAGATACGGCGATCAGCTAATCCCTGATCATGTGGGCAAGACTCACCAGCCAGACAGCTAAAAAAGTATCCTCTGTACCAACTCAGAATCCACCCTATCAAGGTGATTTGCTGTCACCTTGGCCAAGGTGCTGTACTTTTCTCTGTCTTGGTTTCTCTCTCTGTAAAATGGGCATAATGCTACGTTTGTAAGGTGCTTTGAGATCTAAAAATTAAAAAAAATAGTGATCTGAGCTATTCACCCTCCTCCATATCCATCTTCATCATCCACGCCCTCCATGCTTTGCAGTAATGGTGGGTTCTCTCGTCATTTAGCCCACTGCCTTGATAATGTGAACAAGTCCCTGTGCCCCAGGGGTGAGGTCATGTACTGCACATTTCCTTTGGGTGTGTGGAGGCAGGCTATTTGTCCTTTGAATTGTGTGCCTACACATTACCGCAACCAATAGTGATATGGGCAACATGCATCTTGTTACCTGAGCGACAGGTGTTATACACACCCCTGACCTGGAGGTGGAGGTGTAGCCTTTGGGCTGGAGGATTTAAATCTCACTGAGTTTGTTTGAGTGGGTAAAAAGCAGACCCCAGCTGGACTAAGGTGCTAAGTCTGTCCCCCTGCCTGATTACGGTACACTGACTATATACAACACAGGAGGCGTCTCTAGCTGTTAGGTAACATTTTCCATCCTGCACTGCGGTGGCAGGGATTTGAGTCAAACCTGCCTATGGCTGCTCTCCTCTGGCCTCCACTTCCTTTAGTGTTTGAAGGAGTCTGTGTCTGTCTGAGTGAAGCTGTGATTCAGGATGGGGAGCGTGTGTTATGGAAAGGCGGCTGGCTTAGGTTGCATTGCTCACATTGTGTTTTGCCTGGAATCCTTGCCCTATTGATATGTACCTTCCAAATGGTGTGCGTCTCAGCTGTTTGCTATTGAGACCTGGATGGCTTCTGTAAGGGATTACCAGTGGTCTGTCCCCTCTGCTCACACCCAACTTGTTGTAGACTCCTTACTCTGATGGATGTTTGATGTTGCTGAGAAACTGGAGGGGCGTCTTTCTTCTCCCTGGCCTCCTTTTTTGCCTCCCTTAGCTCCAGTCTTGGCTGGAAGACTAAAAAGAATGGGTTGTGCGTTCTGAACTCCTCCAGAGGAGTCCCTCCAGGGCTGGATTCCTGTTCTAGCAGGACGTAGAAGGGGTGGCACTGCTGCAGCTGTCTGGCTTTTATTTGTGCTGTGGATGGACAGAATGCAAACTCCAGTGGGGTGTGTCTGAAACATGCCAACAGCACTAAATAGGCCTCTCTGCCAAGTGAAAACCTGCTATGAGGGAGCAGCTGGAGAAGAGCTAAACCGTACGGTAATGGCGAGCATGGCACTGGCTGACTAACAAGATCGTGCTGTCTTTGACCGACTAGCCAGAAGGGCAGGTGATGGGAATGCGACAGATCTAATTCTGATCAGAATCGTAGCAAAGATGCTGGGTTTTAGAAGATGGGAAGCTAGCTGAGAGGTTGGAGGAGTGTTGTCTAGCAGGATGGATAAATGCCTGGCTTCCAAACAGGTTATCAAGGGCTCCTGAGTTGGGAGGATGTGACAAGTGGCTCTGGATTCGACGCTGGGACAGGTTCCAAAGAGGTAACCGTGTTAGTTTAGTTCAGCAAAACAAATGAGTCCTGTGGCACTTTTATGTGATACCGGGACAGGATTCAACATACTTGTCTAGTGACCTTGACAATGAGTTGTGTACTGCTGACATTTCTGGCCTCTCTGAGCGGGGAGGCATAGTAAACATAGATGATCTAACTGAAAACGTGGCATGACCTGAAGGGGTAGAGGTGCCATTCAGAGCAGTGAGATGAGGTTTAATGGGAAGGAGCTGGGCCTGGGAAAGAGCAACTCTCAGCGGAGACATAGAAATAGAGCAATCCAGAGCTCTGCACCGGAATAATGAGGATGGTGGACAACAAACTGACTGCTTTTCACTGCCGGGTAGTAAGGAGGGAGGCTGCTTCTTTTCTGGAGTGCCAGGTACCACTGTTAAAAGCTGGGCTGTATATCAGACACTTGCTGGTCCTTCTTTGTATCTTATCTGGTTTTCTCAGCTGGCTCTTGGGGTAACAGCTCTGTGAGGGCTGTGACCTCTGAACGGGTGGCTGGAGTGCTTTGAGTGCCCTAGTAGGAACATGGTGATGATGACGTTGGATCTGTTTCACAGGTGGGGAACCAGAGGCAGCGAGAGATTAAAAGATAGGTCCAAAGTGATTCAGTGGCCAAATTGGTAGATTGCTAACTCTAACTACTAGGTGTTACTGCGGACAAGGCCAGAATGTCAGTGAGGCTGCGATTCTCTCTAAAACCTAACCAGAGGAAACAATGTTGCGGGTCCCATCAGACTCCCAAAGAAGGATGCAGAGCAAGAGAAGTTAGAAACCCCTTTTGAGGGTCAACGGCATTTGGGAGGGCTCAGGGAGGTAGTTATGGCAACCGCAGCAGACATGATGAAGAGAGAAGATTGTCATGGATGGTAACTGGGGGAGCCTTGGGCTACTGAAAGAGGCCTTCTCCCTCCCTGGTTTGTAGTGTCAGCAATGGGGCTTCCACTGTTTCCCTTGGCAGGCTAAATTCCAGCCCAAATAGATCATTCTGTTACCTTGGTCAGGACTCATAATGGATACCTGTGGACCAGAAGGTTCCTGGGTAATCAGCTGAGGCCAACAGACCTGAGAGGTCCTCATCCTCTCTAGTGCCATGGCTATCAGCTGTTTGCCCTGGGGCTGGGGAGTCGCAGCAGCATTCTTCCCTGATGTGCCATGTTCTGAGTTGCTAATGCATTGCCAGAGAAGTAGCAGATGCTTCCCTGCCTGGACCTGTGCCTGCAGCTGTCCACAAGAGCAGTCTGCATGTGCAGCGAAAGGAGAGGTGCACGTGCATGAAGTTGTATGCTTAGGATTTGGTTCAGAGGGCAGCAAACATCAGTGACAGCCAGAGAGAACCCCAGAGGCCAAGACCCAAAACTTACAAGAGAATTCACTTCAGTTTGTTTTTCCTTGGGGCTGTTAAGTGTGTTGTGCCCATTTGATGAGGTAGGTAATGGCAGAATACCTACCCTGCTTGATAATATTGGAATCTAAGCAGTCAGGAGGCACAGCAGGGCATGTGGTTATTGCTGTGGGATGCAAGCATCCTATTGAGAAGGCTGGGTGAAGGCATCCTGGGGTGGGTATTTTCAGAGTGAGTCAAAATCAACTACTGAGTCTTGCAAGAGGCTGCTTAGGGGAGGTGATGCTGCATGGCATCCGAAGCACAAGTGGTTCTGACTTTTAGGCACTGGACATTCACATGCTGATCTCAGGTAGCTGCTTCGATTTCTGTGCAAGAGCTGGGACCGGTAGGAGCTGCCAAGGTGAGATAGTCATCCTTGCGTAGGGGGGGTGGGCCTGGTGGGGCAGCCTCTAGTTTGACAATACTAGGTCGTAGCAGCAGGAGCAGCGGTAGAGGCGGAATGTCTGTTCAGTGGTTGTCTGTGTGTGGTGAGATGCATGGGGATATTCGTGTCCTATAACTCCCGCTCCCCAGTCCCAGCGCAGTGAGTTCTAGGGACCTACTCCTATATGTCACCACACTAAGTACCCTTTATGTCTCTCATCTTCCTTCGACAGGGGAAGAAAGAGTGGTGTTGCAGAGTTCCACCCTGTGGAGGTGTTGCCGTCTCGGCTTTGGAACGAGGGGACGGACGTAAGTAGCCCTCACCCCTTTCTTTCCCAACGGTTTCTTTTGCTCTTTAGGTTGTCTTCCAAAAGAAAGGAGTGCGGGGCAGTGCAGATGTCCGCATTGGCAGCATGCTGATGAAACCGCTGTGGGCATGAAGGGTGCTGGGGCAGTGGATCTATAAAGGACACTTCTCCCCTGAGCACTATGGGTCATGACCGCCTTTGGGTTGAGAGAATAGCCAGCCAATTGTGTCCCTAGAAAGAGGGGTCATATCTTGCAGAGAGAGAGCACCCCAACCTCTCTTCTTCCAGCAATTTTTCATCCGCCGTCTCATTCTCCTGTATTTGACTCTGATCTGTATTGCTGAGTTGTCTGGGCATTGACCCCGCTTCCCCCCCCCCCCCCCCCCCGAGCAATCACAGCAATGTTCACCTGTCACAGCAGGGATGCAGAATGAGCCCCTGTCCTGAACCATGTGGAAGTTATTTTGCATGTTTTCATAGAAACATAGAACATTGGGGTTAGAAGGGACCTCAGCAGGTCATCTAGTCCAGGGGTTGGCAATCTGAAAGATAAGAAGAGCCATTTTTAAAAATTCCTTCTATAACCAAGTGTTTTAAAAGCCACAATTGGTGTAGCCTCCTGGTGGGGGGAGCTGGGCCAGGGCTCCTTCCACAGGGTCCCTTGGTGTGGAGGGGGAAGGGTGGTAGCCCAGAACTAGGAGCAGGGGCCCCTCGCAGGGTTCCCCAGTGACAGGGGGCACCCAGAGCCTGGTATGGGCCACCCACAGGGTCCCCTGGTGGCAGGAGGGGGCCCGAAGTCTGGGCCGCAAGGGGGCAGCCAATTCATGTGGCTCCGGAGCTGCAGGTTGCAGACCCTTGATCTAGTCCAACCCTCTGCTCAAAGCAGGACCAGCCCCAACTAAATCACCTCAGCCAGGGCTTTGTGAAGCCAGTCCTAAAAACCTCTAGGATGGAGATTCCACCACTTCCCTAGGTAACCCATTCCAATACTTCACCACCCTCCTAGGGATAAAGTTTTTCCTGATATCCAACCTAGACCTCCCTCACCACAACTTGAGACCATTGCTCCTTGTTCTGTTATTTGCTGCCACTGAGAACAGCCTAGCTCCATCCTCCCTGAAACCTCCTTTCAGGTAGTTGAAGGCTGCTATCAAATCCCATCTCACTCTTCTCTTCTGCAGACTAAACAAAACCACTTCCCACAGCCTCTCCTCATAAATCATGTGCACCAGCCCCTTAATCATTTTCATTGCTCTCCACTGCACACTGTCCAGTTTGTCCACATCCTTTCTGTAGTTGGTTGCCCAACACTGGACACACTACTCCTGATTTGGCCTCACCAGTGCCAAATGGAGGGGAATAATTGCCTCCCTTAACTTGCAGGCAATGCTCCTGCTAATGCACCCCAATATACCATTAGCCTTCTTGGCAACAAGTGTGCACTGTTGACTCATATCCAGCTTCTTGTCCATTGTAACCCCCAGGTCCTTTTCCATAGAACTGCTGCCTAGCCGGTTGGTTCCCAGTCTGTAGCAATGCATGGGATTCTTCTGTCCTAGGTGCACTTGCTATCTGTGGTTGGTGCAGTCAGATTCCACAAAAGCTGCATTGTCTATTTCTGAATAGCAAGATTGCAGAGTTCTTACCTGGCCCTTTTCGCTGACACACGTTACTGTTCTGTGCAAATTCAGATCAGATTATTGAATAGCTGGGAAACTTAAATCAAGAATCTCATGCAGTCATTAAGGTGTAGTGTGTGTTTATGTGTGCATGCGTGGTACCTATGAGGAGTGATTGTAGCAAGACTTGTTCTCCAGGGTAGTGGGAATTTCAGCCCTATGCTCGGTGACTGCAGAGGATGGGTGGAACTACTTCCCTTAGAATGCAATGGTGAACATCTTTAATGGGGATGAGATCTGTCTCCAGCGGAGTGAAACTTGCCTGAAGTGAAGGGAAGTGAAGCTTCACTGTAAAACAAATGGAAGGATGCTGAATTGCACAGAGGCGATATTCACAGCACTTGGCTCTCGGGGAAGTTTCACAATAGCTCTTAGAGAGCTCTGTTATGTGCAGTATTAAATTAAAGCAGAAGGTGTAATGATGTTGGGGAGGGGTAGCAATGAGCTGCCATATGTGACCCTTGTTAGCTGGCCTGAATTCTGTGTCTTTGTGTGCATGAAAACAAACAAATTACAGCTGGGGAGGTCGAGGTTGGATAGTAGGAAAACTTTCTCACTAGGAGGGTGGTGAAGCATTGGAATGGACTACCTAGGGAGGTGGTAGAATCTCCATCTTTGGAGATTTTTAAGGCCCAGTTAGACAAAACCCTGGCTGGGATGATTTAGTGGGAGTGGTCCTGCTTTTTAGCAGGGGGTTGGACTAGATGACCTCGTGAGGTCCCTTCCAGCCCTAAGATTCTATGATTCTATGAAAGGAGTCCTGTGGTACACTTTTAAGGACTAACAAATTTATTTATTGCATGAGCTTTTGTGGGAGAAAATCCCACTTCATCAGATGCTTGAAGATGGAGAACTTACATAATGGGAGGAAAATAAATGCAGGGAAGTGTAAGTCATGGGATCAGATCAGACTGATTTTAGCTCACCTCCCTCTAATATGCTGTTCTCCACTGTTTGAATCTAAACAACTGCTTTGATTGTTGTAACAGTCTGACCTGATCCTATGACTTACACTTCCCTGCATTTACTTTCCTCCCATTCTGTACGTTCTCCATCTTCAAGCATCTGACGAAGTGGGATTTTCTCCCCTGAAAACTCATGCGATAAATAAATTTGTTAGTCTTTAAAAGTGCCATTACCAGACTCCTTGTTCGTTTTGCTGAGCTTAGACTGAGACGGCTGCCCCTTGGAATTTATGTGCATTGTGTCACTTTGTGTTGGAAATGGGATCTTTTCAATAGTGGGTCTCTTCCCCCTTCCTTCCCCCTGTTGTTCTGTGCTCTTTCCAGCTGCAGTGTGTGTGTATCCCCCATGGTGACTTCCAAATGTGAGACATTGGATCAGTGAGATTTAAGCATATGCTTAATTGCTTTGCTGGGAGTGGAGTACTGATTCTTAAGCTGGCCCAGTTGGGTTTCAAACGGAGCAAGAGACCTGACCCTAGGAGGCTACCTTATGGCGCCTTGCCCTTATCTGTGCTCTGACCCCTGTGTGGTGTCAGGGGTCTTGTCTCTGTGCTGTAGATCAGCAAATGTCTAGCAGTCCCACCCAAGTGGAAGATCCCCCAGGTGCTAGGCTCTGTACAAACAGAGAACAAAAAGGTGGCTCCTCCCCCACGGTGTTTACCGTCTAACTAGTTATGTCAGCTTTCCCACAGACGTATACACGTTGGTGTGAATAATAGTGCCAAAAGTGAGACGATATAACCAAGACAACCCTGCAGTTCTCCCTTCTACTGCTGCAAACCCTGGTCTGTCCTAGAATAGTGTATGCACTCTTGTATTGTCAGCATGTCACACAGGATGCCTGAGGGAATTTGCACCAAAAGGAACCATCCCAAATTGTCCATAATGCTGCTCTGCCAATCAGTGGAATCAAAGACTGGGAGAGTTACCTCCCTCTGAAATCCTTTCTGTCTCCTGGATGACTACAGCTGCTGTAGTAGGGTCTATTGGTTAGAGCAGCGCCCTGCAATTCAGGACTCCTGGGTTCTGCTCTTGCCCGGGTGTGTGATCACGAGCTAGTCACTGAAATCGCTGCACAGCAGAAGTTAATCACCTATAAAATGAGTGGAACAGCCGTTTCCTTCTTTGCAGGTGTGTTAATGAATAAATGAATGTAAATCGCTTTAAGGTCCCCAGGTGGACATCTCTCTGGAATGGCAAAGACGTGTGTTATTGCTATAGCTCCCTTCGGTGCTTGAAACAGCTTGGAGTTGTCAGGAACATAAAAGTACGTCTCCCGTAACTCCAACTGTGCCTGAGCCAGATCCAGCTGGCGACTGTGCATTAGGGAAACATCCAGCGATGGAACTACATTGATACAGTGATCGGGGGTAGAAGTGGGGATCCTCTGCAGTTATGTGGGGTAAGAGGGACCTCTAGTGTAGATCCATTGGAAAACTGGACCTACCCTAGCATCTATCACCCAGCATAACCATGTGATCGAGCATAGACAGCTTTCCTGAATAGATTAGGATGTTCACTGGGGCTAGGAGAACAGGTCCCTGATCTGTTTGGCTGTTAGTCAGTCTCTGCTGCTGTGGAGAAAACTGAAGAGGCCCCTTATTTCATGTGTCTCACACGTGGAGGGAGGAGAAGGCATAGCGCCAAGCCTCAGGACAGTTCCAGTTTGTAGTGGAACAATGAATATGTCAGAGGAGTGGGTTGACTTCAGGTGGCAATGAGGCTATGGGACCAAGTAAGCACTAAGAAAAAGAACCTGTTTTTCTGCAAACGTCATAGATGATAAACACCCATGATTAATTTGATATTGTCTTTGTGTGAATGAGGACTGAAAGAGGTGAGTGCATGGCCGCAGGATGAGTCAACATGTTAGGCACTTTCCAATGAGAAAACCAGACAACTCCCTGACTTTGGCCTTTTCCCTGAGATGTCAGTAGGTTTTTTTAAAGAAATAAAAAAAACAAAAATAAAGCAAAATGGGAACCTCCTGTGATTATCCAAAAAGACCTTGGGGGCGGGCAGGAGCTCAAATGACTGTGTCATTGATCTGCTCAATTCATGGGGATTCAGCTGAATTCAGGTTTACAGACTGGTGAAGTTTTTAGAGTAAGGCTCTGAAATCTGCTCTTCACGTCCCTTTCTCCTTTCCAGTGGATGGGTTTTGGAAGTGTTAATGTTTGTTTTCCAGTTACAGCTAATCAAACACCTGACTGATTTTCACACTCAGGCTATGTACACACGATCAGATTAAAGCGCAACATGGCAATCGCGCTATAAAAAACACGTGACCTTTATTGCGGGAGAGCACGTAAACACGTCGCTCCTTGCAATTCATCAGAATTCTTTGCAATGAATTCTGGGCACCTATCCCATAGTTCAATTTTCCCTGAATTGGCGCTTGGAATCCTGGGATGGAGGAAAGGAACGCAAAGCGCCATGGGTAAACTCTCAGTTTCCCGTGGTGCACTGTATTCCCCTTGCGTCTTCCTCGTTGCCAATAACAACTTGCGCCTATTTTCAACAGTGCAGTGCCGCACTACTTGCGAGCAATCACAATTGCGACAGCATGGATCCTGCTCTAATCTCCACTGTCGCCTTCAGCATTCTAAATACATCTCGGCTGGTTGCTCAGTACGCAATGAGCTCCGAATCAGACTAGGACGCTGAGGAGCAGGGTCTGATCGATGCCCTGCAGAGCAACAGCACCGCATTGCTCAGCTCCTTCACCGATCATCTGCACACAGTGCAACGCCATTTCTGGTCGCGAGAAATGAGCACCGAGTAGTGGGATCGCATTGTTATGCAGCTGTGGGATGACGAGCAGTGGGTACAGAACTTTCGAATGCAGAAAGCAAGCTTTTTGGAACTGTGTTCAGAGTTGGCCCCTGCCCTGCGACGTAATGACACCACCATGAAGTCTGCCCTAACCGTGGAGAAGCGTGTTGCGATTGCTGTCTGGAAGATGGCGACTCCTGACTGCTACCGGTCGGTTGCAAACCAGTTTGGAGTCGGGAGGTCCACCGTCGGATTAGCCCTCTCACAAGTGTGCCGAGCCATCAATCGCGTTCTGCTACGGAGGACGGTGACGTTGGGCAAGGTTCGTGAGATTGTGGATGGCTTTGCTGCCATGGGATTCCCTAACTGCGGGGGAGCCATAGACGGCACACACATCCCTATTTTGGCTCCAGACCATCTCGCGACCGAGTACATCAACAGGAAGGGCTACTTCTCCATGGTGCTGCAAGGACTCGTGGATCACAAGGGGCGTTTTATGGACATCAATGCTGGGGGGTTGGGAGAGGTGCATGATGCTCGCATTTTCAGAAACACTGGACTGCACCGGAAGCTGCAAGGGGGTACCTTCTTCCCAGATCAAAAAATTACTGTGGGGGATGTGGAGATGCCCATAGTCATCCTCGGAGACCCGGCATACCCACTGATGCCATGTCTCGTGAAGCCGTACACCGGGAATCTAGATCGCAGCAAGGAGCGGTTCAATTACCGATTGAGCCACTGCAGAATGACTGTGGAGTGTGCCTTCAGCCATTTAAAAGGGCGCTAGCGCTGTTTGTATGGGAGGCTGGACTTGGACAAGGACAACATCCCTGCTGTAATTGCGGCGTGCTGTGTCCTTCATAACATTTGTGAAAATATGGGAGAAAAGTTTTCCCTGGGGTGGGCTATGGAGGCACAGTGCCTCGAGGCAGCAGATGAAGAGCCAGCCACTAGGAGTATTAGGGGGGCCCAATGAGGAGTTGCTCACATAAGGCAGGCACTCGGAGCATTTCAATGATGCCCTCCCATAGTTCATGTCAAGGATGCATCAAGTGCACCTTATGAGATTTTCACTGTGTACAAATAAAGCCACTCTTCAAAGTTTTTGTTACTGTTTTTTATTAAGAGATGAAAGGGGAGCGGGGGGTTAGTGGGAGGTGTTACAGGTGGGTGTAGCTGCGGGTCTCTAAAAAGTAGCTCTGGGGGGGGACTGGATGTTGCAGTGTACCAGGGGGGTGGGTGGCTTTCAAAGAAATGCTTTGAAGGACTACGGGGTGTGGGAGGCAGACATGGCTGAACTGTCTGGAGTGGAGTCCGTACATTAATCGCCTGGGTCTGCAAAGCAATCATGCTCTTGAGCAGTTCTGTTTGCTCCTTCATGACGCTTATCAGTTCGTCCCTGTGTTTCTGCCTCCTCTGTTGGGATTCCTCTCTCCAGGCTCGATTCTCCCTCACGGATGCCTCTGCTGTTTTAATCAGCTCCTGAAACATATCCTCTCTGTTTCTTCGAGCACACCGTCGAATGTTTTTCATGCAGTCAGCTGGGGTAGACACCGGCCTTGTGAAGGTCGAATCTAATAAATAAATAAAATAATAAAGCTATTGTTAACACATAGCCTAGATAACCAATGTAACCTTCCAGTAGCACATTCCACTGGAAGGTACAGGGCAGTCAACATCCTATGCTTCGCTGAAGCGGACAAGGTACGTCCTAATAGAAACCTTACTGTGGGCTAACATTCTGCACAGGGCACACAGATGGAACTCAATATCTCTCTCCTCAGAGTGCCCCTGCCAGCTAGAATACATATCCTACATGCCACCGGATGCAAGCCAGGACCGTATGCTGCTGGATTGTGTGCTGCCATGGTTCCCAGCGCTGTGCTTTGCAGCTGGCGAGGCCGAGTATCCTTATACGGGAGCGTAGACACATACGCTCTCCCATCTAAGCTGAGTAGGAGGCTCTGGAGGTACATCGAGGAAACCTTTAGTGATCTAAATGCAGATCATTTTTTGACAATCACTGCTTGTGTTGATGCACTTCTAATGAATGCAGACTAACACAGCGGGGACCGAGACAGCAAGCACCCCCGCCCCCGACAATGATATTTTAGCAGGAGCCATAGCTGCACGAAAGAGAAACTTACCTGAACCCCCCTCTGCTGCTTCAGAGGACACGCTGCAATTCGTGTCTTGGGTGGATGTCTCAGCGGGGGTGCAGAAGAGCTCCTGGCTATACGCTGTTGCGCTCTCCTCCAGGTCATCCTCCATCTCCTCCTCATCGATCATGTCCTCATCCTGCTCGGCTCTGGCATTCAGTGGATGGGGCGGGCCAATGTGTCCACAGGACTCTTTGGAGTGGTTGTGGGGTCCCCACTGAGGATGGCTTTGATCTCCTTGTAGTACCTGCATGTAGCAGGCGCTGATCCAGAACGGCAGTTTGCCTCCTTCGCTCGGTGATAGGTTATTCTTAGCTCCTTCACCTTTGATCTGCACTGCACAGAGTCTCTATCATAACCTCTCTCTGACATGGCCCGAGAAATTATGCCATATGTATCGTAATTTCGCCTGCTGCCGCGTAGCTGCGCCTGCACAGCAGACTCTCCCCAGATGCTGATCAGGTCCAGCACCTCTGCTGTGCCCCAAATGGGTGCGTGTCTTCCACGATGGGCCTTCATTGCTAGTGAAGATCGGAGCTGCACTCCACTCCACGAGGAAGAGAACAGGAAGTGACAACAGAGGAGAAATTCGAAAATCCCAGGAATCAAAATAGGGCGGGGACTGTTTCATCACGGCCACAGGGCGGGTGGGGGGAAGACCAGAGAGGACGACTTTGGAATGCTGGGACACTTCTGGAGGTCAATCATTGCGTGGTAAGCGTACACACGAGTCGAAAGGCGCAACAGCTGTTCTTTGTTAACTGCTACCATCCTCGTCAAGGTGGTTTTTTCTATTGCGCTACAATAGGGCTGTTGACGCGCAACAGCCCTACTGCACGTGTGTACGCTGTTGTTATCGCGTGGTAATGACTGTTAATGCGCGATAAAGTGATGGTGTACGTGGCCTCAGCTGTTATGCTTACCTGTACAGTGTGTGTGTGTGTGTGTGTGTGGGGGGGGGTTCTCTTTCAATGCAATTTGCATTGAGGCCAAACCACTGTGATTGTGCAGTTGCGTTAGTTGGCTTCTTTAAGCACCCTCTAAATGGGATTGGTTTCAGGGAGTACTTTCTTTAAGTATTTTAGGGGTGAGCCCCTGTTTTTGATGTCATGTAATGCATTGAGAACTGTGAGCTGTGTGTGGAATCCAAAGAGTGGGTGGGTGAAATTACTTGAAAGGAGAATGAATGTAGGTTCTAGGTGTGTTTGGGTTTGGAGAGGAGGGTGTGATCCATAATGGGTTGCCAGTATTTGTCTCTGGTCTGTGAAGCTGTGAGACTAGAAATTAACTTAGCTGTGAACTACAATGCAGAAGGCTTTCTCTTTGATTTCCTGATACCTATAAGCAACATTGACTCAAGGTGGGGAAGGGTGGAGGAGATGTCTGTTTTTATGAGATCAGTTTCATTAAATCTAGTTTTCATTATATCTGGTAACCGCAAATCCATTAATGTGCTGACATGCGGTAGCAGTAGAATTTTTTTTTTTTTTAATTTTAGTTGGCTTGTTCTCTTTAAAGGAGAAATTTGCATTTATTAACGCTGCCACTTGACCATATAAATGATTTGTGGCCCCTATGAGGCTTCTCCATGGGCGGGAGGGGCAGCCAGTACTGCAGTGAGCCAGGGCAGAGGCCACAGCTCTCCTGCCCCTGTGTTGCAAGTGGATGCCTGAAGACAGGCTGGGGCTAGCAACAGTTTGGGTTCGTTGCCCGGAGTGCGCAGCACCAATAAACACACCAGGGCGGAGAAGCACACTAAGATTTATTTGAGATCTCAAGCAGGCACACGGAGACAGGCACGTCTCAAATCATGCGCCCCCCCACTTGGTTACAGTAACTTTTATATAGTTCTTTTTGCTGTGTATGTGAAAAGATCCCCTCCCCCCCCTCTTTGGGCGAGAACCAAGCTTTCAAGGCTGTGTTATAATTACAAGCAGAGACGGGCTGAGACTGGTACTGTTATTTCGTTATAGGGAACAGGTTATCAGTTCCTGCAACTGGGGAACTTCCTTATATGGGGCTGTTGTTGGGATTGTTGGGCGCCAGTTATGTCCCAGCTGTGTCCGAGTCTGGAGCGAAGGGGATTCATCGACACTGTGGCCTTCCACCCCCCCCCCCCCCCCGAGTTACCCAGTGCGCAACCCCAGACACAGCCAGGGGCATCAACACCTGCCTCAGCAGGTCTGGGGCGCTCCAGGGGCAGGGATGGGGTGGCTGGCTCTCGATGCAGCCTTTAACAGTGGTTCCAGGGCCAGGAGCGGCAGAGCACTGTTGAGCCGCCATGCCAGGGCCCTCAGAGGCCTGGCAAAAGAGACCGGCCAGGCCAGCCTGAGCCACAGGAACCCCAGCGCGGTGGCCTGACAACTCCTGGCACTGGAGTTACCACTGTAGGCTGCACCACACACCAGTGGCCCAAGGGCCTTGCCCCCTGCAGCACTGGCCACCCCCAACCCTCCAACACATCTGGGCCCTGCAGGTGCTGTGTTGGCCTGAGTGGTGCCAGATTTTGGGGGGAGGAGGGACAGGGCGGATCAATGCAGGGGTTACAGCCGCAGGGTCCCCCCTTTAGCTTAGGGCCTGGGGCTGCAACTCTTAAAGCCCCTGCATTGATCTGGCCCGGGATGGGAGCATTTTTTCTTGGATCTGGCTGGGCCTCCTGGTTCTTTCTGCACCAGCCCTTGCCCTCCCCTCCCCGCTTCTAAACTGATGCCCCTTGGAGGCGAGTGTAGCTTTGTCCCTGGCTCCCAGCTTATTTGGGGGTCAGGCTCCCTCCAAGCCTATCTCCTGCCATGCCACTGAGGGAAAAAGACCTGGAGTGAAAGTCTCTGAGTCCCAGAAAGTCTCTGGACCCATATCTCTGGGCGATGAGGTGTTAAGTCTAAACTAAAGGCTTTTCTGGCGGGATTTAAACCCAGCATAGTTATGATCTGTCACTGCTATCCTGAGTATCCCGTTGCGTTCCAGTCTGGAGAATGCCAGCACTGTCAGGATTAAACACCAGCCTTTCCCTCTTTGGGGAGAGGACAGAAATCGGCTACCCTTGGTCCACTGCTCTGGAAATATAGTGTCCCATTTCCCCTTCTGTTCCCATCAAGCTGCTGCAGCCAATCCAAACACAGGCCTGTTCAAACCGCCTTGTGTGTCTCCCGGGGCGGTGATATTTTCCCAGTTGATGAATCCCAAAGCTCTTCAGGCCAGCAGGTAAACAGGGCGACGGTGATCAACACAGAGGGAGCCTGCAGGCTCCAGGTGCAGGCGAAGTGGAGCGTAACTGGAACTCCTGAGTAAACACCTGCCTGGCTGGAGGCCTGCGGAGATTAACAGGGCATTAGTGATATTGAAGCACAGGTAGGAAAGACCGCACTTCTGTCTGGGAGTGACACAAGGGATGCTTGTGCACGGTAGGGCACTGCTTTAGGAAATCCAGGCAGATGCAAAACCCCAGGTAGTGGGGGAGGGGTGGCTTAATATTACATTTAAAAATAAGAACAATTCTTTCCAACTGCTCTCCTGCCCTCAAGGAGCAGCCTGGTCTTCAGTGGTTCAGCCACTCAGGTGGGCACTAGGAATTCTTGATTTTATTCCTGCCTCTGCCACTAGCCTGCTGGATGGCCTGCGGGCAAATCGTATCCCTGCTCTGTGCCTCAGTTTCCCCATTTGTAAAACAGGGATCACATCAGTCAGCTTTGCATCAGGTGCAGGCCGCTCCTGGTCAGCCAGGTCTCTGAATCTGCTGCATAGAACCTCTGACCATGCTACTGAATGCCTTGCACTTGTTAGTTTGGAAATTGCCAAGAGCTAAATTGCCAGTTCCTTTCTCTAATCTAATCTTTCATGAGACTTTACCCCGCCCCCAAAGATTTTACTGCCCAGCAAGGACTAATCAGCCAAAGTGATTAGCTCTGATTTGAGGAGCCTCCCTTGAGGAACCTTGGTGAGGTGCACATCCCCTGCATTTCCCATCGACTTCGCTCAAGTGCCCCGTGCCTCCTGTTCTCTGGCTGAAGTCCTACCTGTGGCTCTTACCCTGCGAACACACTCGCTTCACTCTGAGTGAAGACTCACTGCAGTCAATAGCAGGCATTTAAACGCGGGGCAGAACTGGTGTGAGAAACAGCCTGAATACCCTGCCCCAGGGCCATGGCTGATGTGTCCAAGAGATGGGAGTGTCACCCGTACCACACCCCTCCTCACCTGGCCCCTGACAGCAGAAGAATATTATGTCCCCGCTTCATACAGAACAGAGAGACTTACGAGCCAGGTTTTCAAAGGCATTTAGGCCCTTAAAGATGCAGATACGCACTGTTGAAAATAATTCTAGGCACCTAAACACCTCTGAAAATCTGTCCCTAAATGTCTGACCCAAGGTCAGGGCAGGGAATTGGACTCAGTTCTCCTGCATCCCACACTAACTCCCTCACTTCTGCATCCCTTCTCCTGTAACACCAATTTGTATAGCTGGGTGAGGTAACGTTTCCTATTGGACCAGCCTGTGTTGGTGAGGAGACACTTTTGAGCCACAGGATTCCCTCACCAACCATGTCTCTCTAATATCCTGGGTCTGACATGGTCATCAACTGCATACAACTAATTTGTATAGGCAGTTGTTTTTGGACTGTATGGCCTCAGTGAGTGGGAAATAAAGATTCATGATTTATTGAGGGCACACCATGTGTCAGTCCTCACTAAATAACTAAATTAAAAAAATCCCACGAGTCTGACTGGAATAAATATATAATTCCATCTAGCAGGAGTAGATTTTTCTAGTCAAGGGAGAACAGCAACCAAATCCAAATGGTGTTTGAAGAACAAGATCTCATTATCATTCAAAGAAATAAGTGGGTATAGTTCAGTCTCTGAATGTAATAACAGACTTTAATCACCAAAAATTAATCAAACAGGAACTGCCACCGTACCATTCCGCAGAGCTAGTTTAGGACCTGGGAAACAGAGCTTTGCATATGAACACATGGCAGACTCAGGAAATGTTCACGATTCGGCTGAGGTAAGTGCTGATGGCTTTTTTTAGAACTACTTGTTTTTGTTACAAAGAAGCAGTGGTTAATGATAATGGTGCTTGCCGACTTTGACCAGTGATTTTGGGAGTCTAGTGTCTGACTTGAGACACTGTCACTAATGAGTCACACATGAGATGCCTGGCCTGCCGGTACCTAGGATGAGTTTGTTGGGAAAGGTAAATGAAAGGTTGGCTCCTCCGCCCATGGAGGTGGTTTTACAACGGGCAGCAGATCTGATTGTTCTTCAGTGCCTCCCCTCTGTGCTGGAGTTATCAAATCACAGAGACTGGAGAGAGCAGATTGCCATTCCTAGGGTCATCGATGTCTTTCACCCTGAAGTACTTTGTTATCCTCGGTCCTCCAGCATGGTGTGTTTCTCCAGTGCTCTTCCCATCTAACCTTAAATATCTCCAACACTGGGGCTGCCACCACTTCCTTAGGATACTATGGCAAACTCAGTCTCTGACATTGGATGTTTCTCATGGTTGGTTAGTCTAGATTTCCTTTTATCTGACCATTGCATAGAAACCATGCTGGCCTTGTGCTGGGAGGTAACAGTGAAAGGCAAGCTCCCTCTCATGGGCCATTCACAGAGTGAAACAGTAATGGCAATTTCTATAAGTGCTTTGTGACATTCGTTTCTAATGCAGTGTGCGCCACTCCATCAGATATCCTTTTGAGGGGTCTCAGGGAATCCCAGGGTTGTCTGATAATGAAGGATGATGACTGGTGCTTAATCAGGATTTTAACAATAAATCTAAACAACATTTTAAAATTTAGATATGGCTGTGTTTGAAAACTTGCCTTACCTCTAGCTCCTCCTACTTTTTAACTGCACACTTTTGTTCCCCTACTACATACATTCCTGCCTACAGTTCACCAATACCATAGATGCCTGCAGAATGAAATATCTGACCAGTAGGGGGTGATATTATCCGCTAGCAGCCTATAATAATGAGCCTAATATTGAATATATTTATTTCCTGTCCCCAACGAGGAACTGGTAATCTTGTCCTTCATGTGCCTTCTGTTCAGCAAACAATTTCTGGCTCTAGAAAAAATCACTCACTTTTCCTTGGAGAAGCCTAATACAACAGTATGGGCATTTATGGCACATAAGAAGACTGACAATGTAACCATTCAGGTGGCTGGAGAAAGGCCTGAACTAGAGGTGGGTTTGCATCAAATTCCAGATCCCCAAATCCTTCAGACTTTCATGGTTTCAGAGTTTAATGCAAGAAGAGGCCATTAGATCATCCAATATGGCTTCCTGTATGCCACAGGCAATTAAATTTCACCCTGCTATCCCTGTATTGAGCCTGGTAACTTCAGTGAGACCAAAGCATTTGAGTTCTCAGAAGAAGACTGAATGGTTGTGTACCAGGAGTCCTCAAAGCTCCTGCAATGGCAGAGAATTGATTAGGTCCCCCAGCAGGTGATGTATGCCCCATGCTGCAGAAGAAGGTGGGAAAAAACTCCCTTCCAAGCTGCCCTGGGGAAAAGATTCCTTCCTGATCCCAGATCTGGTAATCGGCTTGAGCATGTGAGCAAGACTCACCAGAAAGACAGGATTCTTGAGACCACCCTAGAGAGCTGGTCCTTCCTTTCCGGTGTCCTGTCTCCAGCTGTGGTCATTCTCTGTTTCTTTGGAGGAAGGCAGAAAAAAACATCAGACCAGTTGTGCGTTGAGGAAAAAATACTGTCTTAACTCCTGCAGGCATTTGGCTGCACCTCAAGATGCCTTGAGAACCAGCCTGGGATTCAGGCCAGATGGCCTCATGCAATACCTCACACAACAGTGCCAGACAAACTTTGGCTAAGCTCAGTGAACTGAGTCCAAATGGCGTTGGGCTCAAACTAGGTTGTGAATCTCAATCAATTGAGCTGACCCTCCCCTCTGCTTCCACTCAAGCTGGACTCGTCCACCTTCTCTCTGCAACTGTTTTTGCTAGAGTGTTGCATCACAAAAAGAAGACAAGGAGAAAACAGACCTTTCTGTGCAGCCTTAGAGAGGCCAGCATTCTTGGAGCTATTTCTGAGCCAGTTCCTTACTGATAACCACACTGGGTTTTTGTGTTCCTTAGGTACTTCAGAGCACTATTCAAAAATGAGTCTGCCTATCCCCCATGAAAAAGTAACAGCATCTGTGTTCTGCAGCTGGAGAACTGATGTAAGGAGGTTAAGTGATTTGCCGAAGGCCACATGATGAATCAGTGGCAGAGTTAGGGTTTGAATTTGGGAGTGCCTAGCTCTTAGCTAAATATTGGGACCCTACAAGTTTGTGTTGCCTAGCTGGGAAGTGAAAGGCCTACCACATAAGAAATGTATTAATATACTCAAAAGATCTTCATGCTGTATGGCTTCTCATGACGAATCTTCAGCGCATTGGACTGGTCCAATGAATTAAATAAAGCCTCCTCTCTTCATCTTCAGATCCTTGTCTGTATGTATATGCCCCTTGCTACTATAAAGCAATGAATTCCACTCACCAGCTCTTTTCACTTGTGCGAATGGACCCTATTAAGGAAATCTACTAGCCTGAATGTATAGTGTTGTCAAAGAAAGACTCAGAAAACCTCTTAAGGGTGATCAGAAGTGCTTTCTGGTTGCTGGAGGGGGAGAAGATTTCTGATAGCAGAGGACTCTTTAATCCAGCAGCTAAATGCAGAGGTGAGATCCAACCGATTGGGCTGGACAAAATGAGACTAGAAATAAGATTTTTAACACCAAAAGCATTAGAAGTTTTCCTAGGGTTGTGATGGAGTCTCCATTGCTTGATGTCTCCAAAAAGCTACATGTAAATTCAATCAGATGTTATGGGGTCATGCAGGAGTCACTGGGTGAAATGCTAGGATGAGTGACTAAATAAATGGCCATATTGGTCTCTTCTGATCTTAAAATCGGAGTCTCTGAAAACACCAGTGAAGAGGAAGTGGTTTTACTTGCATCTGGTCATGTAGAGATGGTAAGCTCTGTCCTAATTTAGAAATCAGTCCTCAAGAATGTGTAGGAGGGTAGTAAATTACAACAGCCATTTACCTCTCTATGTATTATTTGCTATAGAAATGGTCATTGTCACTTACCCCTTTGTGAAGATATAAACATAGTGCATTTATTTAATGCATGCAAAAAATAAAGATATGAAAATAAATAAAATAGATTGAAAATAATTTCAACACAGCTATTAACAAGTCGTTAAGGGAGTGAGCAGGGAGATTAAAGTGTTCCCCTACAGGTTTTGCAGTGTTGCAATTTCTGATGTCAGATTTGTGTCCATTGATTCTTTGGCGCAGAGACTGTCCTGTCTGTCCAATATATAAGGCAGAGGGGCATTTCCGGCACATGATGGCATAAATCACATTGGTGGATGAGCAGGTGAACGAACCCTTGATGGAGTAGGTGGCATGATTAGGCCCTGTAGGGGAACACTTTAGGCCCTGTAGGGGAACACTTCAATCTCCCTGCTCACTCCCTTAACGACTTGTTAATAGCTGTGTTGAAACAGATGAATAACAAATCACAGCTTCAAAGAGAGTCTGCAGAACTCGAACTTATATGCAAATTTGACTCAGTTGTCTTGGGGTTAAACAGGGACTATGGATTTTTCTCTCATTACAACAGGTGATTTGACCTCACCTTCCTCTATGTGCTGTTCCCCAGTGTTTGAATCCTAACACCTATTCTGATTTGCTGTTACAGCCTGACCTGATGCTATGTCATACACTCCCCTGCACTTAATTTCCTCCCACTCTGTAACTTTCCTATCTTCAAAGCGTCTGACGAAGTGGGATTTTCTCCCACGAAAGCTCATGCGATTAATAAATCTGTTAGTCTTTAAAAGTGCCACAGGACTCTGTTGTCTTCCCAGTCCCTTGGTCATCCTGGTCAACGGCACAGACCATCCTGGCTGTCTTCAGATCGTTTAATGGATTTCACATTTTTCTGCTTCCGTGTGTCTCATCCCCTTTGCCTTCCACATCTCTCTAGTTACCCCAAAGCCTACAGAACTGCACTCTGCCTTTAGACTGTGGGACTCTCTTTCCCACCCTCTCTAATCTATACTCAGGAAGGGTATATGCCCTTTGGGTCCAAGTGCTGTGCTAATGCCCCATCCCAAAACACTAGACTAAGATTTCAAATTCTGGCTAGGGGATTTGGATATCTGATTCTTTCTAAATGAGGGGTGAAATCCTCCCCCACTAAAGCCAGTCACCAAACTTCTATTGACTTCAGTGAGGTCTGGATTTCATCTGACACATTCAAATCCTTTAGGCAACTTTGAAAATTTCCCCTTAGAAGAGCAAAACTTGAAATCTGAACATGTGCTTCATTCCTGCAAAATGTCTTGGTCTCAGCAGTGGTAATATCCAGGCCTGTGATAAAACACTAGCTCATTTCCCAGAAGATCCCTCTGCTACTTGTAGGAAAGAAGGAATGAGGGAAACCCAGCAAGCTAAAGCTCATACGATAAATAAAGCTATTAGTCTTTAAAAGTGCCACAGGAATCTGTTGTTTTTGTGAAAATCTAGTTTGATTTCCTGTATAACACAGTCTATATAATGTCCCTGAATTAATTCTCCTTTGAACTAGAGCAGATTTTTTAGAAAAACAGCTAATCTTGATTTTAAATTTGCCAGTGATGGAGAATCTGTCACAATTCTTGATAAATTGTTCCAGTGGTTAATTACCCTCTCTGGTAAAAATGTGCACCTTGTTTGTAGTCTGAATTTGTCTAGCTTCAGCTACCACTCACTGGATCTTGTAATGCCATCGTCTGATACAGTGAAGTGCCCTCTATCAAATTTCTGTTCCCATAGTTAAAGGCATTTATAGGTACTTATAGACAAAGCTATTCTTAAAATAATAAAAGTTCTGGCTATTTGGGGTAACATTGCTGGAGATTCCCAGGAGAAGGAAAATAAACTGCAAGATTCAAAGGCACATGTGGATGCAGAAAGTACCTGCCTCAAGCCCTTGATGGAAGGAATGGAGCTAAAGGCATTTTTTCTCAGAAGACACTGTCTTCCTTTTCCCGCAGAATACTTTTTTTTCCCCAGGACGCTCTTTTCAGTCAGCTATGGCACAGACAGAGGAAGGGAGGAGGCAAGAGCCATCAGCTTACAAACCAGACTGCTCAGGGTTGCAGAGTTTTATGGGGTTGCAGATTGTTCATCCCATTCATAAGCATTGATTTCTGGACTGCAAAATATTGTTTTCTTTTGAATAAAAAACCTGAGGGGAAACCTCAACATTAATATAAAGATAATATTAGCAATGTCTACCAAATTAGCAGGCTCAGTTATCTATGTTACTACTGATAACATTCATGGGTGGTGGGTTTAAGAGGCAAGTTGGGTGGAGGGAGGGAAGGCTCTGAGGAGGAGGCAGAGTGGGGGTGGGAAGAAATGGTGAGCAATCAGAGGAATGAGCAGCATAGGGAATGGGAGTGGGCTGGGTGGTGGTGGGGTCTGAGATAGAGTGAGGGCATGGCCTTAGGAGCAAGAGTCATTGCTGGGGTGGGGCCTTGAGGTGGAGCCAGCTTCCCCAGGTTCAACAGGCATGCACTACCTGTGATAATGAAGCTCTAATGATGGGCGCATTGAGCAGCCGAAACAGCATTTCTGAGGCAACAAAATTCCAGCCTTCAGTATTTAACCGCGCTCAGTAGCACTGAGTCTGCTGAATCAGCTATCTGTGCAGATCTGGACTAGCACAGGAAAACAACACACATGCAAGCTAGTTGACAATAACCTCCACCTGCTACTGTCTGTGAAAACCACCTTGTGACAGGCTGCTCTCAGAATCTGGTCTGCTGTGCCACCATGACCACTCAATCTCCACTCCTGAACCCCAATTTACCCCTCTTTACCAGGTGACTACTCCCTCCTGAGTCAGTCCACACCAGCCTCCTGCATGTAATCAGTCCCAGGCAGTAGGTGTGTGGCCTCTGACCACTTGTGGGAGTGTCCCCAAGTGAGCACGCCCAGCCTCCAGACACTACAGCAGGAACTCCCGTCCTACAGAGATTGGGACCCACCCCCAATCACCATAGATTCACGTCCGTCCATTTATCATAGAAATGGATAGCCTAGCCTCATTCATTCACACTTTCCAAAGTCCACATAGCTTTAGATCAAACAAACACTAGTTTATTGATTAGGGTATGATTTTAAATGAGTATATAGCAAATCAATGCACAATCATTTAATAAAGGAGTCAGAAGTTACCATGAACAAATAAAAGATATAAAATGCATGCTAGTCTACTGACACTATTCCAAGGTTACTCTTTAGTCCATTCTCCTCATTCTTCCCACAAGGCTGACTTTTGGTGGTATTTAGCCAGCTCAGGCCCTCCTGGCCATGTAGATAGGCTCAGTTTCTTTCACTTGCTTCCAAGATGGTCTTTCTCTGGCAAAAAACCAGCAGCTTCTCCCTCTCTCAAAGTGTCTGCATTCCTTTTATTTCCCCCCTCAACTCCCCTCTTTGTGCTGCTGTGTGATTCCCTTTGGCCCACCTGAGCTAGGCAGCTAAATTTGCATTGCCTTTGTCATGTAATTCTCTAGCCTCTGTGCTAGAGATAGTCCTGAGGATCTGTGCTGTGTAACATGCTTCACATCTATGCACATACATGGTGCTGCAGGGAACATGATACCCTAACAATACGGTAGACATTCAAAAGGGAACCTTGCATGGCATAATTGGCATCAAATCTTACAATCACAGTGCAAAAGAGAACAGAAAAATTACACATAGATAATAGTGCAGGGGTGCACAGATGTGCATCCCGTGACACACCTACAGCCAGGTGTTCACTAGGGACCTAGCTTTTCATACAATTGTTGAATTTTAGGGTTGAAAGGAAGCTCAGGAGATCCTCCAGTGCAACCCCTGCTCAAAGCAGGACCAACCCGAACTAAATCACCTCAGCCAGGGCTTTGTCAAGCCAGGCCTTAAAAACTTATAAGGATAGAGCTTCCACCACTTCCCTAGATAACCCACTCCATTGCTTCACCACCCACCTAGTAAAAAGTTTTTCCTCATATGCAGCCTAAACCTCCCCACTGCAATTTGAGATCATTGCTCTTCATTCGGTCATCTGCCATCACTGAGAACAGCCTCGCTCCATCCTCCCCAAATCCAGTCTGGTGTGCCTCTATGATCCCTGGAACTCCATTCCTGAACCCCAGTTCACCCCACTCTGCTAGGTGACCACTCACTCTTGAGTCACCAGTGTGGGTGTAAATCCAGTAGCCACACAGGTGTTGGTCCCCAAGCAAGCACACCCAGCCCCAGATGCTACACTGGGAGCCACTGCCTTACAGGGATAGGGACCCACTCCCAATCACCTTAGTCTCAAATTCGTCCACTTAACAAAGAAGTGGATCATGCCCAGTCTCCCTCATCCACACCCTCTAAAGACAACATAGCTTTAGATCAGGGGTGTCAAACTCATTCAGTGTCAGGGGCCACACTGGAAGTCAGGACCATCCGGGGGCCGAGGTATGTCCAGGTAGACTTCCTGACCCCTTACCAGCACAGTACCACCTGGGGTCCCTGACCTCTTCCCCTGCTGCGCTTGGGGCAGCATGGGCTCCTCTTTCCCTTCTCCAAACCTGCAGGTTCTCTGACACCTTCCCTTTCCCCTGCCCTGTAGGCTCCCCTTTGCTGTATGGGCTCCCCAACCTCTTCCCCTTTGCTGCACTGCCCGTTCCCTTCCCTGTTCCTGTGCCAGTTCCCTAACTCCTTCCCCAGCCCCCCCGCCCCATGGAGCTGGTGCCCCAGCCCCCTCTCTCCCACTTACCTGGCTCAAAGGGGCTCAATCCAACCCCTGGAGTCAGTTCTCTGGCCAGGCCATTCCCCGCCCTGGGCCACTGCCTGGGTGTGCAGGGTGGCAGATTTTAAAAGGCCCTGACCAGGTATCAACAAAATTTTTGCCCTGCCAGGTACCCAGCCTCAAAGTAATGTGCCCAGCTAGGGAACCCCCCACGCCCCACCCCGCTGAAAAAAACCACTGCTCACAGCCCCCGGAATCTGCCAGCTGCCGGGAAAGGCGCCTGCAGTTTTAACTTTTCGCCACCAGAGGGCGCACCGCCAATGTATTTCTATAGTGGAGGAGCACCCTCTGCTGACAAAAAGTAAAATTGCAGGCACTTTACCAGTGCCTGACACTTTTGGCCTGGGAGAGCTGTGCAGGGCTCTGCGGGCCGGATAAGAGCCCTTGGCGGGCCGGATCCGGCCCGCAGGCCTTAAGTTTGACACCTGTGCTTTAGATAAAACAAATACTGGTTTATTGATCAGAGTACGATTTCAAGTGAGAACATGGCCAATCAAGCCAAATTCTTACTATAAATGAGTCGGGAGTGACCACTGTCAAATAAAAGGTATAAACCACATACTAATCTAACATCTCTACCTAAACTGACCCCATAGTCCAAGATTATGCACAAGGTGTTTGGCTGTTTGATGTTTCACACCCATTCATAGAATCATAGAATAATAGGGATAGAAGGGACCTCACGAGGTCATCTAGTCCAACCCCCTGCTAAAAAGCAGGACCACTCCCACTAAATCACCCCAGTCAGAGTTTTGTCTAACCAGGCCTTAAAAATCTCCAAAGATGGAGATTCTACCACCTCCCTAGATAGCCCATTCCAATGCTTCACCACCCTCCTAGTGAGAAAGTTTTTCCTAATATCCAACCTTGACCTCCGCAGCTGTAATTTAAAACCATTGCTCCTTATTCTGTCCTCTGATACCATCGAGAACAGCCTAGCTCCCTCCTCTTTGGAGCACCCCTTCAAGTAGTTGAAGGTTGCTATCAAATCTCCCCTCACTCTTCTCTTCTGCAGACTAAATAAGCCTAGTTCCTTCAGTCTCTCCTCATAAGACATGTGCCCCAGCCCCCTAATCATTTTTGTTGCCCTCCGCTGGACTCTTTCTAATTTGTCCACATCCTTTCTGTAGTGGGGAGCCCAAAACTGGACACAGTATTCCAGATGCGACCTGACCAGTGTCGAATAGAGGGGAATTATCACATCCCTCGATCTGCTGGCAATACTCCTACTGATGCAGCCTAATATGCCATTGGCCTTTTTGGCAACAAGAGCACACTGTTGGCTCATATTCATCTTCCCGTCCACCATAACCCCCAGGTCCTTTTCTACAGCGCTGCTACTTAGCCGATCGGTTCCCAGCCTGTAGCAGTGCATGGGATTTTTCCGTCCTAAATGCAGGATTTTGCACTTGTCTTTGTTGAACCTCATGAGGTTTCTTTTGGCCCAGTGTTCCAATTTGTCCAAGTCTCCCTGGATCCTGTCCCTGCCCTCCAGAGTATCTACCATTCTTTCCAGCGTGGTGTCATCCATGAACTTACTAAGCACTCAGTCTATCCCATCATTAAGATAATTAATAAAGTTGTTGAATAGAACCGGCCCCAGGACGACCCCTGGGGCACTCCACTCATTACCGGTTGCCAACTAGACATCAAGCTATTGATTCCTACCCGCTGAGCCCGTTGATCTAGCCAGTTTTCTATCCACCTTACGGTCCACTCATCCAACCCATACTTCCTTAACTTGCCGACGAGAATGCTGTGGGAAACCGTATCATTCTCTGCCTCTTCCAAGGCAGGGCCCAGATCTTGCTTGAAGTTGGTTGCAAGATGATGTCTTCTAGGCAAAAGCCTGCAGCTTCTCTCTCTCCAACATCCAGAGGGGTAGCTGTGTTAGTCTGTTGCAGAAACAGTACTCTCTTTGTTTGTCTCTCCAACATTCTCTGTGTCTTTGTTTTTACAAACTGCTGACAGCCCCTCCTGCTCTGTCCTGCTGTGTGATTCTCTTTACTTCTACCTGAGCCAGGGAGGGCATTAGCATTCCCTTTGACATGTAAATCTCCAGCCATTCTGTTAAAGATAGTCCTGAGACATGCTTCACATCTGCACATACACGTTGCTGTAGGGAACATGGCACCACAGCAATCCTGTGGAATATGTTATGAGCATTCATAAAGGAACCTGGTATAGCGTATTTGGCACCAAATCACACAATTACATTGCAAAACTGAACAGAAAAGTTACACAGATTATACCCGAGGGGTGCATGGATGTGCATCCTGTCACACCCCGCTTCAGGTAGTTGACAGCCACTATTAAATCCTCCTTCATTCATCTATTCTGCAGACTAAACAAGCCAAGTTTCTTCAGTTCCTCTTCATAATTCATGCGCTGCAGGCCCCCTAAACATTTTTTTTTGCCCTCCACTTTACTTTCTCCAATTTGCCCAACTCTGCTCTGTAATGGGGGCCCAAAACTGAACACAGTACTCCAAATGTGGCCTCAACAGTGCCAAATAGAGGTGAATAATAACTTCCCTCAATTTACTGGCAGTGCAGCATAATATGCTCTTAACTTTCTTGGCAACAAGGGCACACTGTTGACTCATATCCAGCTTCTTGTCCATTGTAACCCCGAGGTCCTTTTCTGCAGGACTGCTGTCGAGCCACTTGGTCCTTAGTCTGTAGCAGGGCATGGGGTTCTTCCATTCCAAGTGCAGGACTCTGCACTTGGCCTTGCTGAATCTCATTAGATTTCTTTTGACCGAATCCTCTAATTTATCTGTGTCACTCTGTATCCTATCCCTGACCTCCAGCATATCTACCACTTCCCCAAGCTTAGTGTGCATCTGCAGACTTCCTGAGGGTACAATCTACTCTGTCTTCCAGATCTTTAATGGAGATGTTAACCGAAACTAGCCTCAGGACCAACCTCTAGAACTTTCTACTTGTTAGTGGCTGCCAACTAAACAATGACCCTTTGATCACTGTCCATGGAGCCCGATGATCTAGCAAGCTTTCCATCCACCTTGTAGTGCATTCATTCAACCTATACTTCTTTAACGTGTTGGCTAGAATACTGTGGGAGACAGTATCACAAGCTTTGCTAAGATGTATCATGGGCACCCCTTTCCCCATATCCACAGAGTCATCATCTCATCAGAGCAGGTAATCAGGTGGCCGGGCATGACTTGCCTTTGGTGAATCTATGCTGACTGTTCTTTATCTCCTTTCTCTGTTGCGCATGTCCAGCTTTTCTAAATAGTCCTGAACCTGTTCTTTAACCACTGATGGCTGCTCATCTCCTTTCCATACTGTGCTGCCCAGTGCAGTGGTTGCGAGCTGACCTTGTCTGTGAAGACAGAGGCAAAAGAATTATTGAATACTTCAGGTATTTTTTCCACATCATCTGTCACTTGGTTGACTTCCCCATTCAATAAGGGGCCCACACTTTCCCCAACCACCTTCTTGTTGCTAACCCGTAGAAACCCTTCTTGTTACTCTTTACATCCATTGCTAGTTGCAACTCCAATTGTGTTTTGGGCTTCTTGATTTCACTTCTTTATGGTTGAGTCATAATTTTTTGTTCCGCCCTAGTCATTTGTTTAAATGTACACTTCTTGTATTTACTATTCTTTCTGCACATCAGGATGGTTTGGTCCTGTACCATCAGTAAGGTTTCTTTAAAATACAGACAGCTCTCTTGGACTCCTCTTCCCTTCGTATAAGCCTCCGAGGTAGTCCTGCCCGTCAGCTCCCGGAGGGAATCAAAGTCTGCTTTTTTGAAATCCAGTATTCTGCTGAATCATCTCATGGTCACTGCTGCCCAGGTTGCTACCTATTTTTATCTCCCCTACCAATTCTTCCCAGTTTGTGAGCAACAGATAAAGAGGAGTATGTCACTAGTTGGTTCCTCCAGCACCTGCACCAGGAAGTTGTCCACGACACACTCCAAAAATTGCCTGGGTTGTCTGTGCACTGCTGTATTGCTCTCCCAGCAAATGTCAGGGTGATTGAAGTTGCCCATGAGAACCAGGTCCTGTGATCTGGAGACTTCCATTAGTTGGCTGAAGAAACCTTGTCTGCCTCATCCTCCTGGTTGGTGATCTATAATAGACGCCTGCCACGACATCACCCTTGTTGCTCTTGTCTCTAAATTTAACCCAGAGACTTTCAACAGACTTTCCTCCAGAGTCATTCTGGAGCTTGAGCAGTCATATTGCTCTCTTATGTGCAGTGCAACTCCTCTACCTTTTCTCCACTGCCTAACCTTCCTGAACAGTTTATACCTATCCATGACATTTGTTAGCTTGCATTAGCTAACACACAGCAAAAAACCCACCTTTGTTCTTCTTTGAGTGTTTGCTCGTGTCAATTCCATTGAAGATGGGGACACGCGCACCATGTGCACGGTTACCAGAGCTAGCGCCCTTTGTATCATGGCAAGTGTGTGGGACTCTAGGGGCTGCCAAGACCATCCCTATGGAGTCTGCTACAGGGAAATGTTTTCCGGTAACCATGCATGCGGTGCGTGCACACCCACCTACAATGGAATGGACATGAACAGCACATCTAGCAGAATAACAGTTACGGGTAAGCAACCGTCTTTTTCTCATCATTAGGCACATTAAATCCTTTCTTACCCCTTGGGTTAAATCTACTGTTGCTTGTGCCCCTAGAGCCCTCTCTGCTGCTCATCTACCCATAGAAGTGCTAGTTTCTTGGAGGGGGTGTATTGGAGGGAGTAGCAGTTAGTATTGCTAGGGGTTGGTCTTGCTAATGCTGGATTTCTCCCTATGACAGGTGACTCTTTCTGGGCTGGCTTTTTGTAGCCAAATGAGACTGTAGTGAGTGTTGTGAGTTCCCTCTAGCCAGGGACTTTTACATTTGTTGTATGCCATCCTATCCCTACTCCCTTAGATATAGAGAAAACCTCTGTTTAACCTCTGTACCAGGAAAAATAATGGAGCAAATAATTAAGAAATCTATTAGCAAATGTCTAGAAGAGAATAAGGTATTAAGCAGTAGTCATCATGCATTTGTCAAGAACAAATCGTGTCAAACCTGACAGCTTTCTATGATGGGATAATGAGCCTTGTGAATAGAGGGGAAGTGGTAGATGTGGTATATCTAGACTTTAGTAAGGCTTTTGATACGTCTCGCATCACCTTCTCCTTAACAAACTAGGGAAGTACAACCTGGATGGAGCTACTATAAGATGGGTGCAAAACTGGTCGGATAACCGCTCCCAGAGAGGAGTTAACAATGGTTCACAGTCATGCTGGAAGGGCATAACGAGCAGGGTACCGCAGGGATCGGTTCTGGGTCCAGTTCTGTTCAATATTTTCATACATGGTTTTTTTAGGTGATGGCATAGAGAGCACACTTATAAAGTTTGCCAATGATACCAAGCTGGGTGGGTTTCCAAGTGCTTTGGAGGGTAGGATCACAATTCAGAATGATTTGGACAAACTGGTGAAATGGTCTGAGTTTAATAGGATGAAATTCAATAAAGACAAGTGCAAAGTACTCCACATAGGAAAGAACCATCCATTGCACACATACGAAATGGGCAATGACTGCCTAGGGAGGAGTACTGAGGAAAGGGATCTGGGAGTTCTAGTGGACCACAAGCTAAATATGAGTCAACAGTGTAACACTGTTGCAAAAAAACCAAACACTATTCTGGGATGCATTAACAGGAGTATTGTAAGTAAGACACAAGAAGTAATTCTTCTGTTCTACTCTGCCCTGATTAGGCCACAACTGGAGTATTGTCCAGTTCTGGGTGCCTCGTTTCAGGAAAGATGTGGACAAATTGGAGAAAGTCCAGAGAAGAACACCAAGAATGATTAAAGTTCTGGAACACTTGACTTATGAGGGAAGATTGAAAGAGCTGGGTTTGTTTAGCATGGAAAAGAGGAGACTGAGAGGGGACAGGATAACAGTTTTCAAGTACTTAAAAGGAGTACTTAAAAGGAGTCACGAGGAGGAGTGAGAAAAATTGTTCTCCTTAACCATCGATGATAGGAGAAGAAGCAGCAATGGGCTTAAATTACAGCAAGGGAGGTTTAGGTTGGACATCAGGAAAAAATTCCTAACTGTCAGGGTGATTAACCACTGGAATAAGTTGCCCGAACAGGTTGTGGAATCTCCATCACTGGAAGTTTTTAAGAGCAGGTTAGACAAGCACCTGTCTGTAGAAAGTGGGTTTAGGAATGGGATTTTATATTACTGACTTTATATAGTTATAGGAATAGTGGCTTGTTAGGGTAGGCCCAAGCCTGAACCAGTTTTCAAAGGCCTTAGCATACAACTCACATGAACCAATGCCAAAACTCAGACGCCATATAGTCTGCCTCAGCAGCCTTGGAAACTTACAATGTTACAAGGAATACCCTGCACATAGCGTGTGAGAACCGATGGCTATGTTGCAAAGCCTTGTGATGGCTATGTTGCAAAGATTTGGCCCTGCTTAGAGCGTATGGGAACTGATAGCTATGTTGCAGATGTGTAAAAAGCGTATGGGAACCGAGGGGCAATGTTGCAAAGACGTGGGAACTCTGGAAAAGCAGGAGGGGAATGGGAGGCACAAAACTCTATAAATATTAGTCCCAAAGATGGGGAGGGGGACAGTAGGCTGGACATGACTCAAGATGCCCCGTGGCTCCGGCTACGATAGCAAGTGGGGTCTGTCCATAGCCAAAAACAGAGAAAGGTCAGGTCCTGGTCTTAAAGGTGACTGGACTGGCATGTAGGCCCGAGCTCATCAAAGAAAGGTCAGCACCTGATCCCCGACGGTGGCGAGACTGACACGTTGGTAAGGAGTTCGGTGAGTATCAAGTAATCACCAATAGGCCTTGGTGAACACTGGTTCAATAGTAGCTACAGGTATATGAGTAACAAGTATATGGGTAACAGATATAGTAATTAAAGATTAGCACCCCGAGTCCTGGTGTAAGGACAGAAGTAGGTTAGCACCCTGGTCCCCGAGGGTACGGGGAGGTAGGTATAAGGTTAGGGAACAAGTAGATTAGCACCCCAGCCTGGGAGTTCAGGTGGATAGACTGCAATCCCCTTTAAAGGTAGGGGCAATCACAGTGTAATAAGGATAGCTTTAGCAATTAAATGATTCAATAATGCGCATTTACTTTCATTTTTAAAGCCTGCTGCAGCACAACAATATTATTAGCATAACAGTAAAGTGTTTAATCTTGCAAGTATATAACAGCTAAAAACAGTGTACACTTACAACAAGAAAAAGTGCATAAGTGTTATTGTACTCATAATGATCTGCAATAAACATTTTATGCTTATAACTCTCCTGATTCCATTCCTATTTTCCCTGATGTTGTTAATCCCCAGTACTCCTTTACCCCCCCTTATTTTTCCCCTTATGGGGACAGTATTTCATTCCTATAATAATCACTTGGGTTATTGGCTGGCTCGGTTTAACCCTTTATAATCTGGTTCCCTTGACTACTGATGTACCTGTTAAAGCCTCCTCTCTATCAGATCAAGGCCGGGCTATTATCCCGGTGGAAAAAGAACCTGTCGTCCAAGCGCACCCCTCAATGAATAACACCCCGAGGGTGGACAGTAAACGGAGTAGTGCGATACACTGTCAAGGTTGGGATAAAAGGACACTTGGTCCTGCCATGAGTGCAGAGGACTGGACTCGATGACATCTCATGGTCTCTTCCAGTTTCTATGATTCAATATATTGTTCATGGCAAAGGAGTCCTGTACAGCTGTGTGAGAATAGAGCTTTGCTATTGCTTTCAGTCCTTTCCTGCGTATTGATTCTTTTTCTTTTTTAACAGCTGGCAAGTACCATTCACATGGTTAGGGAGATATAACAGCAGCACCTTTTAGTCTTTCAGCTGCTACAGATTGAATCAATCCAACAGACACATGGCAAGCACTGTGTGTGCATTAACAGAGTCATTTTTCTTGCATGTGCAAGTAAAGCTATGAACTCCCCTTAGTGGCGTTAAACACTTTTTGGTCCCTTTCAGTACTGAAGTGTGAACTGTAGCAAGACCTGTTTTACAGATCCCACAGTCCTTGTCCCCTGGTGTGGCTCTCCCAGGTGGTTTGAACCCTGCCACTCTTCCTGTCCTGGAATGATATTGGAGAAGAGTTGTACTGCCACCTTTCCACACAATATAAACTAGATCATAACCTTCTCCACTTGAAGCCAGACTCCCAGCTGATCTTGCTGGTCACCCACACGGGCTACCCCTTCAGGCTCCATTGCATTCCCAGCTCCAACCCAGAACCTTTCCCCTGAGCCTTATCAGTCCACCTGTTGCTTTCACAGGGACTTGCCCGGTCTGCCGAAGGAAATGAATTGAACTGGTTTGCAAGACTGCTGGTGTTGAATGCAGCTGCTGCTACATTGCTGCACCATTTCTGGTAGCAGAGCTAGTGCTGCAGGCCTTGAATAGCTCATGCGATAAATAAATTTGTTAGTCTTTAAAAAAAAGTGCTACTAGATTCCTGGTAGGTCTTGAATAATTAGCTAATGTTGGAGTGAAAAGTGTGTGTGACCCTCAAGGTGCAACGGGAGTGCGCTGTGACTCTGGATGAGACTGTGAAGCACTGGGTCCTGTTGGGAGTTGTGTTTGGGGATGAAATTCAACCGCTTTTGAATGCTTTGAAAAGCAAAGAGTCCTTGGGATAAAGAATGATTGACACATTTCTGTTTCCCCTAATTAATTCCCTATAATTACCCCCATCCTTCCTGAAAATTAGCTAATTATCTTTAATTGGCTCTTTGATCATTAGTTCTGTCTGGATTGCACAATTTCTGCTGTGGCAGTTGGAATGCACTCTCCTGGTTCCCCTGCCTGATGTAGCTTGCTCTTGGGCACGCTGACTTACATAGAGTGTAAAATTCTCCTTTGCTCCATTTCCCTGTGTCACTTCTAGTTACTGTTTTGGATCCAGTGGTGTCAGTTCTTGTTCCTGCCTGCTGTTGAGAGATTAAACAATTTCATTCTTGTCCCTAAAACAAACTGCTAGGCCAGGGGCTGGCAACCTTTTCCAACCCCTGTGCTGGCCCCTCCTCCTTGACCCTCAGCTGGTGCCGACAGCCCATTCATGGAAAAAAGCCACCTGGAGGGGCTCCTCTCAGCAGCGTGCCTGGGGACCCCATCCCCAGTTGCCTGGAGTCACTCCTTTTGGTGGTGGCACACCATAGAGAGGAGCCGCTCTGGGTGGCTTCTTTACATGGTATGCCTGGGGCATGGACATGGCAGGGACCTCCGCACTGCAGCCACCCCTGAAAGAAGCCACTTAGTGTCTTTTGGTGGCAGAAGTGGCAATTTCTGTGGCGCCACAGAGGATGGCGAGTGCCACTCCAAATGGGCTTGTGGGCCACTGTTGGCACGTGTGCCGGGGGTTGCCTACCCCTGTGCTAGGCTGAATTTGGCTAGAGGTGCGTGGTCAGGCAGAACTATGGGGTTGAGCTAGTATGAAAGGAATGTGCCGCGTTTAAGGACAGGCTGTGAAATTGGTCTGTGGCAGTTGAAATGTAGGAAACGACTGTATGGAAATGGCTTTTGCTCACACCTGTAGCTTTCAGTCTCCTATGCAAAAAAATGTGTTGTTTTGACAGTTCAAGATGGTAGCTGATGTGTCTCTGCTCCCTGCTGTCTCATTTCTAGTGATGAAGATGACAAAAAAAAAAAAAAAAAAACCCACTGCAAGAACAGTGCAAAATCACTGTAATTTGTAACTACATATTTCCCAGTTCTTCCCCCACCCAGTCCCACAGGTGTCTTTTATACGTCAATGGGAGCTGTTGTGGCAGCATTCAAGTTTGGAAATGCTTTGCATGTGTATGTGTGTAATACCTCAGATAGTGTAAATGGACATGGACTGATGCTGTTTTATGCTAGATGAGGAGCTGCCCCATGATTAGGGGTTGTCAGAATTTAATTTTTATTTTTTAGAATCTTGATTTTATTTCTAAGCCTTTATTTTTATTTCTGTTGATTATAAAATGTTCATGTTAGTGCAAAATTATGGGTTATAAGTGTTTGTTTTAGATTTTTATTGATTTTTAAATTTTCAGCGTTGCGGGGAACTACAGGGAGTCAGACAATAATTATTTAATGAATGTATATGCAGAGATTCAGAAAGATAAATTTTATAATCATTATTCAAACACAAACTTTCAATATCCCAGGTCAAAATTTTAACCTTAAATAAAACTCTAATAAGTTCTCAAGCAGCATTTTTCTTACCTGGCCTGTCTCTAGATTTTGATTATCATCAATGGAAATACATTTGTCTCCATTGGTTTGTGTGTTTATGGTGAAATTGATGTTTACTGGTAAATAAATCTAATTTTCCCCAGTCTTACCCAAGTGTAATTGAAAGATGTAAGATTATATACTAGCTTTTACTTGATCTTGGAGTGTTTGGTATGTCTCTGAAAAGAATGATAAAATTGTATCAGGGTCTAGAAAAGCAGCAGTGTATTTTCTGTCTCTGTCATATCTAAGCAATATCCAAGAATCAAGGGACATGTACTCTCTGGAGGCAGGACTGCAACTGGACATGATGCGCGAGCACTTACTAGGACTTGGCTGGACCATAGGTGAAAGATGATGCATTGTCCTTTTATTTAGAATTGATCTAACAGGTACCAGTGGACTAACCCCTCCACACACAGCCACAACAAAGGGCTCGATTCTGCCACCCTTATTCATGCTGTGTAGTATCTTACTTCCCTGTGTACTCCCAGGACTTTAATAGCGGTACAAAGTGCTCCACATGAGGACCACAGTAATCAAAAAGGGAAGGGAGAAGTTCCAGCCAAGCCTGCGTCACCTGGGGAAAGTCTCATGAGTTAACTCCAGTGTCAGAGCCACTCAAGGAAGCCATCTATCTCTGTGTTATTTTCCCCTTATGCTTGGTCGGGTAGGGAGGTTATGATGAAGAAAGATGGTGGGAGGTAAGTGACGGCTTGGGGAGCCATGATCATATTTCTGGTTGTGCCACAGGCTTGTGCATTGTGATCTTTTGTTGAACGCACAGCCCTGATCACTGTCCTCACAGACTGTGGTCAAATAAAACAAAAGAGGTGGTGATAATTGGGACTGAGCTTCTGTTGCATTGGAACTGTTTGATGATGTTGGTCAGAGACTGAGGCTATGTACCACACGATCCCTTTATTGCGCGATAAGGCTCCTTATCGCGCAATAAAGCTGCCTGCCTACACACGATCGTTTTTGTTGTTGCGCGGCAACACCCTCTTGCCGCGCAACAGTTAAACCACTCAATCGAGAGGGGCCCAAGCAGCTCAGGATGGCCTGGCTAGTCCTGGGAACCCTGGCACTGCAGCCCAACAGTGCCCCTGGCCCTGGAGTGCTGCCGCTGGAGGCCACACCGCACACCCGCCAGCCCCACCGCTAGAGTGCCCCGGACTTGCTGGGGTAGACCAGCCCACCCAGGGCAGGGCAAGAGTGCTGTGGACCACCCAGCGCCAAGGACCAGTCACCAGCACCCTAGTGCTGAGCACTGTGACGCTGTCAGGATTTAAGGAACCATTTATGATATTATTGTGTGTTAATATTTTATAATTGTTATAATCCATAGGAACTATGCCATGTTCGGTGTCAATAGAAAGGTAATAATTTGTGGGGAATGATTATATAATTTATGTGTAGGATTTGTATTCATATTAGAAGTTAGGAATATGATTGTTATATTTTAACTTGTGTAAGGCTGGGAAAACTCCCCAGACTGAATGTCTATCCAGCCATTGTCTCCTTAATGGCCCATTAAGGAAGCTCCCCAGTATAATGGGCTGAAGAAGAAAACCTGTTGAGCCACTAGGACTTAAACATGTGACCCAGCTCCAGTTTGATTGGAGAGACCTGCACACAGCATGGAGAAGGCCAGAGGTGATAAAAGGCAGCAACTCCAACTCCATCTTGCTTTTTCAAGTCCTCAGTCTACAGCAACACCCATCTCTGGAACTATTCCTCTGAGACTGAACAAAGGATTGAGGCCCACCCTAATGCTGGGTGTTTACCAGAGGAACCAGCCTGCAACTGCTTTTCATGAACTTTAAATCATTTGTATGTATGTGATTCGCTTTGACCCTTTAACATCTCTCATATTTTGCTTCTTTTCTTCTTATATAAAACCTTTAGTTGTAGTTGCTAAAGGATTGGCTATCAGTGTGGTATTTTGGGTAAGATCCAAACCTATATTGTTCTGTGTGCTGTGGCTGGCCCTTTGGGGTCAGGAGAACCTATATCTTTAAGGGACCGTGCAGCTAAGTGGGAGCCAGAGGAGCTGGAATGCAATAAAGGGAGCTGTTTCTATTTTGGACAGACTTCTTGGTACCCAGTGTGGGGAACCAGAGGCCTGTTTGTGACTGATAGGGAGACTGGTTTAAGTACCACCCATCAGTGTGTGGGGAGTTTGGCCCCCGGTTTTGCAGCTTGCCCTGATTTTTGCACGTCCAGGAAGGTATCCCAGGAGGCCCCGGTCACAAGCACCACCCCACCCCCAGGCAGGGTGCCACCGCGGTGGAGGCCCCATAAGAGTGGGCAGCCCTGGATCCCCAGGGGCCTTAATCTGGCCCTGAAGGCAGGACAAGTGGCAATGGGTTCAAACTACTGCATAGCAGATTTAGATAAATCTCAGGAAAAACTTCCTCAGTGATAAGAACAGTAGGATAATGGGCCAGACAGCCTATGGAGGTCATGGAAGCTCCTTCATTGGAGGTTTTCAGAAGGAGGCTGGATAGCCCTCTGTCTTGGATGGACGCAACAAATGCTGCATTTTGGCAGGGGGTTAGGCTAGATGAGCCTAATGGTCCTTTCTAACCCTAAGAGTCTCTACTTTCTGAGTGCACCCCACCTCCTGCCACAATTGTGGCCTGACTGTGTCCGATTCTCTCAAATCTTCGAGATCCAATAGCTGTATTTTTAGTGACCCTTTTTAGTTTTTCATGGCGGTAGGGGAAATGCAATGAAGGCTTTAAGCAAAGCCACTCTTCCCATCTTCAGGCCAGGCCGTGCTTTGCAATTCCCCAGGCAACCAGCCTTTTTCATGCTGCCTTCAGGCCAGGTTGCCCTGGGCCCCTCTAGAGTTCAGCTGTAGACTGGAGCACGGCCATGCCCATTACACACCCTTGGTCTTTCATGAGGGAGAGTTGGGTAATGGGGGCATGACTGAAATGTCTCGCTCCTAAATCTGAGTCCAGCCCAGGCTGGTGGTGCCTGGAAGGTGTTCCCAGGGAAGTTTGCCTGCCCCACCTTGAGCTGGATGTATTTTGTCTTCATGTGCTGCCGCAACCAGTGACACCTTTCTCTGTCATGTGTCTCCTGATCCATTGGTGGTGACCACCTGATGGCTGTTGTCAGTTGGCTTACATGTTTGTGGTTCTTTCTCTGTGCTTTCCCAGCTCTGTGCAGATAGCTGGTTCCATCGGCCTTGGGGGTACTTACTCAGCATGGTTAAATGCTAGAGCCTGAAACGTTGTTGCCTTGGTAGCACTGTGTAGGTGGCTCAGTGCATCTGTCCTTGAAACTTCAATGTTATCAGTAGCCAGAGCAGAAGGTTAGTTTTGTCGTTGCTCATAAAGGAAAGATAAAGGTGCAGTTTAGTGCCAAAGGCACTCGGCCAGGGATGTTGCCATCAAGAGACATTCCTCGCACCCTCATTCCAGGGCTATGGGTGTGCTAGGACATGAATGGATCTGTCAACAGCACAAATTTTTGCTGCCCCATCATACAAACAGAGGATGAGAGCAAAGCACCTGACAAGGACTAAAAGAAACAACTAACGTACACAGCTTACACACTTTGACATGTTTGTTATCTCCCCTCATTCCTGATATCTTGGTCAAATCCTCTCTATTCATTATGTGATCAAACTAGTTGATCTTGTATTAGGTTGGGATATCAAAAACAACGAGAGTCCTGTGGCACCTTAAAGACTAACAAATTTTGTCGGGCATAAGCTTTCGTGGGCTCCAACCCACTTCATCATAGGTTGGGATATATTTGTACTAGTGATGCTATATTTATGTAATTTGTTAGTGCCCAGAACACTAGCAACAACTTTGCAAGTTCACATACTGAACAGAGAACTTGTAAGGATCCGCTTTAATCCCTGGCCTGACTTTAGTTCGCAGCGACTGGTTCAGGCTTCAGATCTTACACCAGGCCTGTGCTCCAGGCGCTCTTGCTCTCTCTTCCAGCTACAGTGTCTGCTCATTGGCCCTCAGAAATTGAGGCCTTAGTCCACTTTCCAGTCAGATGTTCATATCATTACCTCCACGCTGGCCCTTCCGTATCCCACAGCTCGCACTGACTGTCCCCCCTCTTTGGCAAGCTCCACAGATAAGCCAGGGACCAGCCACACTGTGAAGAGCTAGTGATGACCTTGTGGTGTGAAGGGAAACTCCAGTTTGGGGCTGAGGGATTCTGTTGGGTGATAGCTACCTCTCTTGCCTATCTGGGACCTGCCCCGGCCACAGAAAATGTGGGCTGTCATTCAGTTGCTGTTCACCAGAACTATACTTTCCACTCTTGCAAAAGACAATTTGGACGCAAGTGTGAGAGTGGTGTGCATTCCTGTTTCTTCATCAGTTGGGGCAGGCCCTGACCTATCAGAGGAGCAGCAACTGAGGATGAATGTTTCTGGTTTCTCCTCCATGTAACCTGTCCTGGCTCACGCCTTGACCAGTTTCCTTGGCCATTTTGAGGCTTCCAAGAAAAGGGAGGTTCTGTTTCTCTCTTGACTTTGCATAAAACCAGTGCAGTTGGAGGAGCATAAATGGGGAACTTGCTTTTGTTCTAAACTGGAAGCTACTGCATTTCGTCTGGTGGGGATAAATCATGGTTCACTGGAAATCAAAGGGCAAGAAAGGAAATGGGTGTGGAGCAGATCCTGGGTGGGGTGTACATGCAACAAGCAGTGATACAGTTGCTGAGAGGGGAACAGAATTGAGAAGAATAAAAGTAACCCAAAGAAAGGGAGTCAAGAGGGAATAATAGTTAATATTTGCCTCTTCAAAGCATTGGTTAATCTGTGCAGCCCTCTGAGCTAGAGAAATATTATCCGCCCCAGTTTTATAGAAGGGGAAAACTGGGACACAGTGGGTTGTATCAAGCAGTCAGATGGTGGGGGGCGGAGGGGAGGAGAGGTGGTGCTTCTCCAAGTTCTGCCCACCTAATAAGCTCCGACCCTCTGATTTGCTAGACGGCGATGCTGCTGTAAGTTGTGCAGATGTTCAAAGAACAAGCACGTCTTCTCTGACTTCCCTTCGGCAGGGCTTCAATACGCCCATGGCCCCTGCTGTGCTCATTGGGCCTGCATCCTTTGTGAGTGGAGGGAAAAAAAATGGTGACATCTCCCAATGCCTCTCACTGTTGGTGAGAAAATGAGACCCCACTTGCAGTGACTCTGCCTCTGACTGTAGGAGTGAGGGAGATGGTTAGCATGGATCATGACTGGGCATCAGCACGCACGCTGCACCGAGATGAATGGGGCACTTCACACCCATGAGGTATTATTCTACACTCATCTCTGCATGGGTTATGCCCCTCTTACGTTTCTGAGTGCTTTGTGTAGGCATTCCCCCTAGAGATGGTTTTACGGAAGCTGAGACTCTGGAGAACAAGTTGGTAGCTTCTTTGTGGTGAAGGGGCTTAGCCAGGAGCGGCTGAGGGCTGATTATTTGGTGGAGGTAGTGAGTGCTTGTGGCGAAGTCTCTGGGCACTACTTTGAAATCAGGACCAGTGTGAGCAAGGCTCCCAGTCCCATGCTGAAACCAGCAGATCCCTTTGCCTCTGATCTAATAACAACATGCAGTACATTTGGGAAAGCCAAAGTCTTTGCCCTGCATATATCATGGGATGTTCTGGGTTTGTCTGCAAAGGCCACCACAAGCTGTCTCCCTGCCGCACGCCCTTTTGATGAGTGTGACTGTGGTACAGTGGTTTTGCTCCAACAACGGCAGTGAGAAGCAGCTCTTGGTTTGCACATATAGCTGCACAACAGAAGCCTTTGTTACTCTGGTGTGCTAACATGGGCGTGTCTGTTAGATCTGTGATTTTTCCCAGTCCAGCTTTAATAAAAACAAAAACAGTGAGAGACAGAGACAAAGTGCGATTAAAAGTGACAGCCCCTTGCTCCACGCTTGGGCCCCACCCAGCTCCAAGCCTGGAGAATATATAATGAGAACCATGCGCTGGCCGTGGTAGCTTTGGGTGAGGGGTGCTGAGGCTGTGGAAAGCTGTCTGGAGATTGAGGCATGAGGGATGACAGATTTCAGGCAATTCTCACCCTGCCAGGTACAGAAGGGATTTTTGTTTATTGGAAAAAAACCTGGGATTGGCTTTGATATTGTGTGGTCCTCTTTTCAAGGGGAGCTCTGTGCTGTCATTGGCAATCAGACTCTCTTATAGGATACTTGCACTTCTGGATGCTGCAACCGTACCTGACTTTGATCCTTCTTGGGCCACCAATACCATGGTATCTAAGCACCTTGGTCCTTTAATGCAGCTGTCCTCTTGCATGCTGCCATCTTAGCATATGCATAGTGTGCCTCAAATGACACATCAGCAGGATTCATCACTGAGTTTGGTGTGCTGGTTGGAACAGTAGCTACTCCAGCTTGGCTGGGTGCTGCTGGGAGTGTGACATGAGTGCAGATCCATACCCCCTCACACACCTGCTAGTAGAGCAGTACTCTGATCTCCTTTATGAAGATGGGGAAACAAAGCCATGGGGAGATCAAGGCTATGTCTACGCTACAGATTGCTGTCCGCATAGCTATGTCTGGTGGGGGGAAGAGATGTGATTCCTGACTCCCATGTCAGCAGAGCATCTAGTGGAGATATGACCGTGCCAGGAGGAAGCCACTTTTGCTGGTATAGCTTACTTTGTTGGGAGGGGAGCTCTGCTGGTGAAGTGCCGTTTGCTTGGCATAAACTTGGTCTGCCCCGGGAGCACTTTGCTAGTGTAGGATACCATCCTTATGTTCTGGTGAGTACGGCACCAAGCACAACGGAATCCTGCTCCGAGACTGGAGTGTGGTGCTGCCTAAGTGATTTGTACAAGGTTGTAGAGAAAGTCATTGGCGAACCAGGAATTGAGCCAGAGTCCCTCAAATTCTAGTCTAGCTTCCCAGATCTTGGATTATCCTTCCTCTTAAAAGTGTTGGTGACCTGACCTATAGTGGGTGCCCCTGGCTGCATCTGGGTATCTGTCACTGGGTAACTCAAGGGGGTGGAAGGCCATGAGTGCCGATGAAGCCCCTTTGCTCCAGACTCAGACACAGCCAGTGACCATATAGGGAGATCGCTCAATTCCAGGAAGTAAAGCAGATAACAAGCCTTGAAAGTACCAATGGAAATCGATCAAAGTTCACTCTCTAAAAGAAAGGGGAGAGTATTTTCACCGTTAACAAGGGGAAAGGTATTGAAGTAAACAACCTGTCTATATAAAGATCACTGCAACGGGGTGGGGTGCGCATGATTGGAGACGTGCCTGTCTCCGTGTGCCTGCTTGAGATCTCAAATAAACTTGGTGTGCTTCTCCGCCCTGGTGTCATTATTGGGGCTACGCACTCTGGGCAACGAACCCACTGTTGCTGGCTCTGGCCCGTCTCCGGGTGTCTCTACCTGCAACAGTTTTGGCGACCACAAAGGGACTTTAGGGGCTCCGAAAAGCCTTGCCCGGACCCCTCCGAGAGCCAGGGCAGCCGCTACCGTTTCGACGCCCACGCGCACACCAGCAGTTTGCCGGAGGGCCTCGTCGTGTGCGACTGTCCAGCCCGGTGGGCATCTCGCTGCAACGCACCTTCATTGAGCGGAGAACCACTGGCAGAGGGTCGGACGACGGTGTGGAACCGGTCCCTCACTACAGGTAGGACTAGTCCGTGTATTGGTAAGTCCGTTATCCTGGGGACGCCCAGAGGTGGTCCCGGAAAGAATGGGACAAGGGAAAGAGGGCCCGGGGTATTGTACCCCCTTGGAATGCATTTTGGTAAACTGGAAATATTTGGGGTCGGACCCCCTGACTAAGAAACAGTTAAAAAGGTTTTGTTCTGTAGATTGGCCACAGTATCAATTAGAGGATCAGGATCTAATCTTTGAGGCATACGGGAGTGTCCTATCTAACATTAGCTACTGTGACATTTTCAAATTCACTTCTTCTCTTTTGATGCAGACTTTCAACTACTCCAGAAAGGGTGACAGTAGAAAGCCAGTTCTTTTGCTTGGTTTTAATTTAGGGCTGATTTCCGGAAGGACGGGGCCTAAATTGCAGCCACAAATTAAGGACTTGTTGCCCCTGCATATCTACATATACCCACCTGTGTGTGGGATTTGGAGATGGAGACACGACTGGTCTCCTTTGATGCTTTGGCTGGTAACGGTCCAAGTACTTGAGTTTGTCTGCACATCAATTGTCTGGGAAGAGCTATTGTGGAATAACTCCCTGTCTGGATACTTTTATCCCAGAATAAGAATGTCTTGTTCCTGCTTAGCTTAGTCCATTTTCAAACTTGACAAATCCTTCGATTAATCCACTGAAGTTTCTCTAATGCCTTTCATTCCCCAGAGTCCCAATCCAGAATACTTCTTCCACCAATGAACTGCAGCTACTGGGGTTGAACACAGTAGCTGATTAACAGCACATAGCAATGTTGCAGGAGTATAGGATTTAAAGAGAAGAATAACTTGGTATCCTGTTAAAACTGTAAGCAGAACTGAAAAGGGACAAATGTAACCACCTAAAGTGAAACTTCGGTGGGAGACCTGGGGGTAACATGAGGGCGAGAGGGACTGTCTCTTGGTTCTGTGTTTGTACATTACCTTGCCCAGCATGGTTCTGGTCCATGACTAGGGCGCTGAGGTGCTATGATAGAATACAAATAATAAAGTGATGTTCCCTCATTTTTACCTTTGTGTTAGCCAAGAATTAGGAGTCTGGCAATCTGTAGTTTGTTCCTGTTAGAACAAATTGATGAGGATCAGGTATTTCTTTGGTGCAGTTTTGTGTGTTTACAAAGAATGTAGTACATCCTGGTTTCCTGAACCCACTAAGAAACACATAGCAGGAGACAGTTCCTTTGTCCACTCTTCCAGCCAGAATGGTGCCCAGAAAGCCTTTTCTCTTAACATTCCTCCAGGGTCACTTTATCAGCCTTCTGTTTATGTTTACTTGGCTTGATCTGCTTCTTCAGCGTATCTTCTCTCCCTCTTCCACACACACACTTTCCCCAAAACAGTACTCCACTGAAGCTTCCACTCACATAGTTCTAATTCCTGGCTGGCTTTGCAGATGCCTTTGTAGTAGGTATGGGGCTGATTCAATGTTTCTTTTCCCTATTTTAAATAAATATTGGCGGTCACACCTGACAGTTTAAATGAGGTTTAATTCAACTCACAACAATAGTAGGTCATAATTAAGGATTTGTCACAGAGATCATGGATTCTTTGACTTTGCAAGATCTCTGTGACTTCTGGGGCAGGGCAGCAGGAAGGGCAGCAGGAACAGCTGTTAGCCCTGTGGCTGCCCATTTAATGGGTCAGACCTCCAGGGCCAGGGCCACCGAACAGTTGATGGGCCGTGCCCCTGGGGCTGGGTCTATCAAACAGCTGTGCTGATGGGCTGGTGGCCAGCCCCTTGGAGAGCCGTAAGCCCTGGTAGTTCTGTTTTCTCCCCTAGGAAGTCGGAGACGGGTTGCAGCTTCCATGAATTTTTATTTATTGCCCATGACCTGTCCCCTGACAATGGGGGCCTGATCTCTGTTGGGGCCGTTCTAGCCTACCATAATGCAAAACTAATAATCCTCAGAGAGGTTCAATTAATAAGGATGTGCTTACAACATGCCCTGCTTTACAAACCCCATAGGTGCCTAATGTGATCGCCTAATAAACTGATGTTATGAGGAAAGAAAGAATATGTCTCACTGGTGAAGAGGGAGGAAGGAATCCATGATTTAAGGACTATGGAGCAGAAAGATTAAAGAATTAGATGTGGTGTCTCTTGCGTGTCTGAACAATGTCACAGCCTAATGCACGGAGACATGGTAGATGACACCTGTGTTTCCTGTTTCAGTAGAAAATCAACGCTTCAAAGTTTCGCAACTGAAAACCAACTAGAAATTAACTCATTTCTCTCTCAAGGGATGGGTAAGTGAAACAGAAGTGAAAGACGAGGTAAAACCCAACAAAAATGTACTTCCTGGTGTCAGTAATATTGAAAAGATCTCCTAGTCTTCAATGATTGTACATTGATTGTTCCCATATCTTTAGTTAATTGCAGCCTTCAGGTATCTGATTTATATAGAAGAATCCTTTGCAGTTACGAGTTGGTGTTATGTCATCAAATATATCCTACACTGTTGTTCATATTAAAATTATTGCCTAATTGCAAATTGGCTGATCCAAAATAGTGGATGGTGAGCAGTGTCTGTTACTGCTGTTTTTGTTAGAATTGTCTGTTTTTGGTTAAAAGCCCCAAATGTAAAATGACTCCCAGCATGTAACAGCAGTGTTCAGACTTCATTCTGATTTCTGATAGAATGAGAACAACGCCTGTCAAGAACTGGGGAAAAACTAGTTAAATTAAAATCCAGGACAGTGGACCCCCTTGCTTGCCTTACACATGTGACCAGCAGTGGGACTATCTGTGTAAGGACAGCAGGATTTATCCCTATGCTTGTGATCATGTATCAGTCATTCCCAGGGATATGCCCCTAAGAGAGAACTGCAGTTTGAAATTTGGAAAGGCAAGAGGGCTGAGGTAAGGTTCTTACCTCCAAAGTGCTCCAAACCTTGGAGAAGCTGGAAATGCAGATACCTGCAGTGGCTAGGTTTTTTTCCTCTTCACAAATCCCTATGGGGAAGGGGATCTCCTTAGCCCAGAGGCTGCTCTATGTCCCGCCTGCTTGTTAGAAGGTGGATCTCTTTTTGGTTCCTACACAGTCAGCATGTTGGATTCCTGCTCCTCTGAGTTTGATCCTGACTTCCCTGTGCACGCTGCTGTTTGGGTCTGCTTCCCACCTCCCTCTCACTTGACATACAAGCACTCAGTGGGAGTGCATCAGTTATACGTATCCCAGTCTTGCTCTGTGCTCATGCATACGTACCCCAAAGTCTGTACTCCTTTCTTTCAGCCCCTGCATCGCAGTGGCTTGCTATTCTCCACAGCTGCTTTCTGTGTGCTCTTTCTTCTTTTCCTTCTCTGCCTTTGCCATGTGCCCAGGACTTATCCTCATCATCTCAGGCTTTTAACTTTGCTAACAATTAAAAGGGAGAAGCTCCTTTAAATTTGGCATAGAAACCATGTATTTTTATAGGTCCTACTAAAATAGCAGCAGTTGCTTGTGTGATGAGTGGTACGTTATTGTATGGTCAGAGAGAACCAAATTGGTTCCTAAGAGAGGATTCTTTCCTTTTCTGGGACACAGGCCAGGTTCTGCTTTATGGAATTATTCTTACGTAAGTTGCTATCAAATGTGAGTGCTAGCTAACTGTCTGAATTGGGGAGGTGACGTTAGATTGTCTCTGAATAGTTGCTATGGGGTTATTTATTTATTTATTTGATGATTTATTTCCTGTTATGTTTGTGTATAAGTGTCTGCCTTATTTTACAGTTATATGTGGCTCTTGCGTCTCTATTACAAACAAGTTAAACTGCTTTACGTCAATGGAACCAGTCATGCTGGATAACCCAGGATTTTATACCATCAACTGAAACCTCTTTTGTTTCAAACAATGAACAGGTTGAATTTTCCCCTTTCCTTGAGGTGTAGGAGTGACATCAAAATAAGGAAGAAAGGCGGCACAGTGGGAAGTGTGATAGAAAAGTCTGCTTATGTTACGGCAAAGTTCTGAACACATGGACTGTGTGGTGTGGTGTTTGTGGCCCAAGTCAGAAACCGTTGTGGAGCTCGTCAGGGAATTTTCATAAGAACTAAGAAGGTCCATACTGGATCAGTCCAATGGTTCATTTCTCCCAGTATCCTGTCTTCAAACAGTGGCTGGTGCGAGATACTTCAGAGGGAATGAACAGAACAGGGAAATTATCAAGTGATCCATCTTCTGAGTTATCCATTCCCAGCTTCAGGCAGTCAGGGGTTTAGGGAGGCAGACAGATCATGGGTTTTTATCTCTGACTATCTTGGCTAATAGACAACAGAGTCTTGTGGCACTTTTAAAGACTAACAGATTTATTAAGCGCATGAGCTTTCGTGGGAGAAAATCCCACTTCGTCAGACGCTTTGAAGATAGGAAAGTTAACAGATGAATAACAAATCACAGCTTCAAAGAGAGTCTGCAGAACTCGAACTTATATGCAAATTTGACTCAGTTGTCTTGGGGTTAAACAGGGACTATGGATTTTTCTCGCATTACATCAAGTGAATTGACCTCCCCCTCCTCTATGTGCTGTTCCCCAGTGTTTTGAATCCTAACACCTATTTTGATTTGCTGTTACAGCCTGACCTGATGCTATGTCATGCACTCCCCTGCATTTAATTTCCTCCCACTCTGTAACTTTCCTATCTTCAAAGCGTCTGACGAAGTGGGATTTTCTCCCACGAAAGCTCATGCGATTAATAAATCTGTTAGTCTTTAAAAGTGCCACAAGACTCTGTTGTCTTTCTACAATAGACTAACACGGCTACCCCTTTGGAATTTATCTTGGCTAATAGCCATTGATGGACCTTGTGACGCTCTCTGGGTTTAGGGAACCATTTATGATATTATTTTGTATTAATATTTTATAATTGATATAATCCATAGGAACTATGCCATGTTTGGTGTCAATAGAGAGGTAGTAATTTGTGGGGAATGATTATATAGTTTGTGTAGGATTCGTATTCATATTAGAAGTTAGGAATATGATTGTTATATTTTAACTTGTGTAAGGCTGGGGAAACTCCCCAGACTGAATGTCTACCTGGCCATTGTCTCCTTAATGGCCCATTAAGGAAGCTCCCCAGTACAATGAGCTGAGGAAGAAAACCTGTTGAGCCACTAGGACTTGAACATGTGACTCAACTCCATTTTGATTGGAAAGAACTGCACACAGCATGGAGAAGGCCAGAGGTAATAAAAGGCAGCAGCCCCGACTCCATCTTGCTCTCAAGTCCCCAGTCTACAGCCAACACCTATCTCTGGAACTATTCCTCTGAGACTGGACAAAGGATTGAGGCCCACCCTGGTGCTGGGTGTTTACCAGAGGAACAAGCCTGCAACTGCTTTTCATGGACTTTAAATCATTTGTATGTATGTGATTCGCTTTGCCCCTTTAACATCTCTCATATTTTGCTTCTTTTCTTCTTATATAAAACCTTTAGTTGTAGTTGCTAAAGGATTGGCTATCAGTGTGGTATTTTGGGTAAGATCCAAACCTATATTGTTCTGTGTGCTGTGGCTGGCCCTTTGGGGTCAGGAGAACCTATATCTTTAAGGGACCGTGTGGCTAGATGGGAGCTGGAGGAGCTGGAGTGCAATAAAGGGAGCTGTTTCTATTTTGGGCAGATTTCTTGGTACCCAGTGTGGGGAACCAGAAGCCCCCTGGTTGTGACTGATAGGGAGACTGGTTTAAGTACCATCCATCAGTGTGGGGGGAGTTTGGCTCCCGGTTTTGCAGCTTGCCCTGATTTTTGCACGTCCAGGAGGGTATCCCAGGAGGCCCCGCTCACAGACCTATCCTCTTAATTTTTTTTTAAACTGAGTTATATTTTTGACCTTTGCAACGTCCCCTGGTAACGAATGCCACAAATTGACTGTGTGCTGCATGAAGAAGTACTTCCTCATGTTTGTTTTAAATCTGCTGCCTATTAATTTCATTGGGTGACCCTGGTTCTTATGTTATGAGAAGAGTAATTAACGCTTCCCTATTCATTTCTCCACACCTCATGTTTATTCGTCTCTTTTGTAAACTAAACAGTCCCAGTCCTTTTAATCTCTCCTCAAATGGAATCTGTTCCATAACCCTAATAATTTTAGTTGCCCTTCTCCATACCTTTTTCAATTCTAATATATCTTTTGTTGAAATGGATGACCAGAACTACTCACGGTATCCAAGATGTGGGTATACCATGGATTTAGATAGCTCATAGACAGCTAATTTGCACCCCATCGTTTTCTATGCATAGTTAAGATCATGTTTTCCAGTGCGCATTGCTTTCAAGTATCAAAACTGAATGTCATCTGCCATTTTGTTACTCAGTCACCCAGTTTTGTGAGATTCCTTTTAACTTTATCACAGTCTACTTTGGATTTAAATATATTGAATAGTTTTGTATCATCTGCAAACTTTCCCACCTCACTTTTGACGACCTTTTCCAGATCATTGATGGAGATGTTGAACAGTGTAGATACCAATACAGATCTTTGGGGGACCCTGCTATTTACTGCTTTTTCCATTGTGAAAGCTGACCATTTATTCCTACCCTTTGTTTTCTGTATTTTAGTCAGTTATTCATCCATGAAAGGGACCTTCCTCCTTATCTCACGGTTGCTTACTTTGCTTAAATCCCTTGAGTGTGAGATCTTGTTGAATGCTTTCTGGAAGTCCAAGTACACTATATCCACTGGATCATCCTTATCCACATGCTTGTTGACACCCAAAAAGAATTCAAATAGAGGGTGAGGTGTGATGTTCTCTACAAAAGCCAGTTGACTTTACCCTAGCATATCATGTTTCCCCAGCATATGTAACTGCTAATTGTGTTCCTTACTATAGTTTCAACCATTTTGCCTGTTACTGAAATTAGGCTTACCGACCTCTAATTGCTGAAGCCTTTTTAAAACATTGGTATTACAGTCCCAGCCTTTTTGAGTGTACAGACCCCTTTTCAACCTCCAAACATTTCACAGACCACTGCATTCTACTGGTTTTATTTGAAATGGTACAGTTCCTCGGTGAGGATGTTATTAGTTTTCTTTTCTGCAGACCTTATATAATAGCTCTGTGGACTCCAGGGATCTGCGGGCCACAGGTTGGGAAAGGCTGTAAGACTATCCTCTAATCACCCGGTACAGAGGCTGATTACATATCACAGTTAGTATTTCCACAACTTCATATTTGAATTCCTTTAGAACTCTTGAGCGGGAATCCCATCTGGTTCTGGTGACTTAATACTGTTTAATTTATCAATTTGTTCCAAAACTTCCTCTACTGACACATCAGTCAGGGACAGTTCCTCAGGTTTGTCATCTGAAAAGAATGACTTCTGTATAGGAATCTCCCTCACATCCTCCTCAGTGAAGACCAATGCAAAGAATTCACTTGGTTTCTCTGCAATGGCTTTGTTTTCCTTGAGTGCTCCTTTAGGACCTTGGTCATCCTGTGGCCACATGGGTTGTTCGGCAGGTTTTCTGTTTCAGAGGTATTTATTTATTTATTTATTTTTACACTTGACTTGCCAGAGTTTATTTCTATTTTCCTCAGTAGGATTTGATGCCTTTTGCCTATGACTGTCTCTTCTACTCTTTTATTTAACCCTGGTAGCATTTGCTTGGTCCTACTAGTGTTCTTTGTATTTGGAATATTTGTTTAATGTAAGCCTCTATTATGGTGTTTTTAAAAATAGTTTCCAGGCAGCTTGCAAATATTACACTCTTGGGAGTATTCCTTTTTATTTATATTTAACTAGCTTCCTCATGTTTATGTAGTCCCTCTTGATATGAAATGCTATTGAGTCAGATTTCTTTGGTCTCCCCCCCTCCCACAAGGATGTTATATTCAATTACACCATGATTGCTATTACTGAGAAGATAAGATATATTCACCTCTTGAACCAGCTGCTGTGCTCCATTTAGGATTAAATCAGGAATTGCCTCGCCTCTTATGGATTCCAGGACTAGCTGCTCCAAGAAGTCCAGAAATTTTCTCTCTGCATCTTGTCCTGAGGTGAGATGTATGCAGTCAGTGTTAGGATAGTAGATGTAGTGTGGGTGGCTGGGATTACAGAGGGAGACTAATGCAGTGACCTAAGCATGGAGCTGGAAGCCAAGGATCCAGGTTCTATCCCTAACACTCTCACTAATACATGACCTTGAGCTAGTCACTTGACTCCTATGCTTCGCTTATCCTGTCTGTAAAATGGAGATACTCCTCCTGACCTATCTTTGAGGATGGACTGAGACAGAATTAGGGTTTGGTCAGCATTGTGGGTTCCTTGCGAAAAAGCTGGCAGAAAAGTGTCGAGTGTTATATTTTGTTGTTTTAAGATCTCCTCAAATGGATGATCCACCCTTGGCACTCACGGTGTGCCAAACCTATTTGCAAAGACTTCCGCCAGCCTGCACTCGGCCATGAGACAGATGGGCAATGATAGTGTGGGTTATTAGACATTGCTTGGGTGGAATCCAGAGGCACACAGCTAAATGCCCAATACATTTAATCAGCTGATAATAAACTTGCTGGGCAGTGAGCATCTGCCCTTCCAGAAATGCACTACCTAGGTTCCTTTGTGTTGGCAGTCCCACAGTGCATTGGATAAAAGGCTGTAATATCAGCAAGAAGTTCCCAAGTCTGAATTCTCTCTTTGAACTTTTTCATCTGCAAATGCCCATGTGTGATCCCCAAATGGCTTGTGAAAATAGTTTGGGGTTGGTGAATTTTTGCCTATTCATTGGAAGGGTTCCATCAGAAACCATGCCACATGGGCCAAGTCACACTGGGGATCCCAGACCTTCTTACGGTCGATAGCTCCAAGGCAGCCCTACCACACCAGGGTTTCCATACTCACCACTGTGAATCCGGGTGCCCAAAAGCCCTGGCTTTACTCAGGATTCGCTCCCAGATCTGCAGCAGGGAGTCTGAGGACTCTGACTTTCAGGCTCCATGGCCCAGACCTGCAGGACCTGGGAGCCCCAGAAGCTGTCAGGGTCACAAAATTAATGAAATCGACACAACTGTCAGTTGACAGCTGCCCTGGTCCTGGGGAGCAGATTTCATTTGGGAAACACAGGTTGGGATTTCTGAAACATTTTTTTTTAAAGGTTTCTGATTCACAGGGAATTTTGAGAAAATTGGTTTCATTCCAGATTTTGGAGTGAAGCCAATTTTCAAAATATCTGCATTCCCAGGACCCAGAAACACCTGGGATTGGCCAGCTGTGCTGTGGAGTATTATGCGCAACAGTGTCCCTTCCAGTTTATATTTAGAATGGCACCCATGGGCTATGAAGAGAATCACATCTGCTGTTTCCAGACTGGGAAGAAAGTAGGCATGCACCATGTTGGCCTGAGGTACAGGTAGTTTGGTGGCAGAGATATCAGGCTGGAGGGTGTGGATTGCAGTCCTGGAGCCGCTGCGGATTGGTGTAGCCTTTTCTCAGATGACTTTGGAATCAATGAAGGTAAAGGTGTGAGGAGAGTCAGATTCATACAATTCCTGGAGTTAAACACTTGTCCAAGGGGATGTGGACAAGACATATACCCTTCCTCCCGGGCATATTTATCAGCAAAGACTGCCCGGGAGGAAGCATAAAGCAGGTATTATTCTGTAGTAGGATGGAGCAGGTGCACCCTGCATATTCAATCCCCTGCTGTTGATGAGATCACCGTTGGTCCTTTGTTGTGTCTCCTCTGTCTTTGTTGATGGGCTGGACAGCTCTGCTTTTGGTCAGCTTGCAGAGGGACCAAGAGATTGTTAATGGCTATTTCAGATGGGGTCCAGGCTGTAAGTGACTGAGAGTTACCGCTGTCTGGTAGCTCTTTGCCGCTACTGGAGCCTTGGGCATTGGTGCACCTCGGTTCTGCCTGTTTTCCACCGGTGGCACACAATACCTTAGTTGCCTGAGGGGAGCAATCACTGGGTCTACTTTCAGCTGTCAGGTTTACTGCACGGGTGCTGGCTGGTGGTGGCCTATGAGAGGTGATCAGACTGGATGATCTTGTGATTGCTTCTGTCCTTAAATGCTACGATTCTTGAACAAAGGACAAATAGTCAGACCCTGCCCCAATTTAAATATAAGGCAGGCAAGAACAGGGGCAGGGGTGGGGAGGTGATGCAGCCTGACCAGGCAGGGCTTAATTTGTAAAGAAAGAGGTGCCAGGACTCAAGCGATTAGGTGCAGGGGCACAAGCAATTTTTCTACATTCACAAGTGATGCAGCAAACCCAGAGGTTATGGAGCTAGGATCTACCATGCCCAGCATGCCAGGTCTCAGCCCTGGGGCAAATTAAGCACGGCAAACATGAGACAGTACTGGTGATAGGCGATGGCCAAAGCACACCAGCCTCTTAACTGCTTGGGTCCTGGAAAGTGAAGTAGACTCTTCACTTCGGTGTGGTTCTTCTAGGTCTGTTGACTGGCAATGCAGGGATAAACAAAAGAATGAAGTCTCGCTCAGTCTGTCCTGTCGGCACCTGTTCACCAGCCCGTACATTCACTTTGGGAAGGAATAAATCCCAGTGTGTGCCGTGGGTCTGAGGAGCTCAAGGTTATGAAATTAATTTGGTCTGTCCTGTGATGATTCGTGGTGGATCCCCAGCAGCTCAGGAAGGGAGTCGCTCTTAATGAGCTGTCCTGCCCCCCAGGAATAAAGGTGGCTTTTGACTAGTTTTATTTGTCTTTTAGCAGTCACACATACCTCTGTGCTTGAAATGAGACGTGTATGGCAGAATAAACGTTGGTCTTCGAGCGGGTAGGGATTATTGAGCACTCAGCCACTGACTCCCATTGCCCTAGTAGAGTTTTCAATGGTTCAGGGATGTGAGAATACTCTGAGGAGCAACAAGATGGATGGCTGAATCCATTGTGGAAGAATGTCCTTGCTGGGTTGGCTGGCACCCTGCCCTGTGGCTCGAGAGTGGCGTCTGCCGCTGCAGCCTAAAGATTTCAAGGAGACATGACTGAATTATGGAATCTTGCAAAGAGCCGAGTAAAAACCAGGTGGCTAAGCTGTTGAAAATCCGCTTACAGACACTGATCTGAAAGAAGTAACCATACTGTACGTGTGTGGAGAGGTTCTTCTCATATTTCCTTAGTTAACCACAAAGAGATAAGGAGGTTTCAAAACCTTTCCACTGAGATCTTCCTTTGGGTACAGTCGCTGGGCGGCTTGTTCTAGAGCAGGGGTATTTGGGAACTCAAACTGCCAATGGGAGCATGGGGCTTTAGAAAACGCAGAGCACCTTTCAGGGAAGCTGGGCAGCAAATGTAAATCTACAGGCCCTCAGGGTGGGTGGCTGCCTCCTTCCAAGTGGGTGGCTTTATCAGAATACAATCTGATATGATGTGTGCTGATTTAATTCCTGCCTGTTGCATCTGATCTGTTTGTTACAATGCATACCCCATGCTGCAAAGTTAGGGCAAAGAGGAGTTGAACTACGTCAGGTATTCTCATCTAATTTATTCCTGATAACAATATGGAGAGAATTCTTCAGTGAGGAAAACTTTCTCCTGTGCACCCTGAATTTATGACTCCTCATGTTTTTAACTCAAAACCTAATAAGCAATTTATATTAAGCTATATTATGCATCTGGGATTCCAGGGGACCTGAAGTAGAGTTATTAGTCTTGATCTACAATCCCCTATGGAATAATATGCAGCTGCATAAACATATTGTTATGGATTAGAAACGCATAATGTTATGGATTAGAAGCACATAGTATATTTAGTTTAAGTATGGTGAAAGTGCTGAACAGTTTACAGCCAACATTTTCGTGGCCTATCATTTGTGAACTATAGCTGTGTGGCAGAGTGGAAGCCTCTGCCTCTCCCTCCCCTCTCTTCCCCCAACTGCCTGTACTGAGATAAACTGGACAAGTAGTGCCTAGACAGCAGGGAAAAGGGCAACAGCTGAAGGTGCTGATTAAACCAAGCCAGGCCCATGCCTAATGGGGCAAGCAAGAAAAGCTGTTCCCTTAGCTGGAGGGAACAAATAAGCCAGCCAGGGAGAAACCACAGGGAAAGGTGTGGCTGGCCAGAATGGGGAAACAGCCCAGAGCCTTGGGGCCAAGCAAGTCTGATTTGGGCATGGGAATTTTACCACTACACTGTAAATAAACGACCATGGATAATTGCACTGGGTGATGCCTGTGAGTCCTCTTACTATAGAGGGGGAGAGGACCCAGAGGAGCAGGGAGGCCTGATCTGCTACAAGTTGCTTATCTGGAAAATATAAGCTGATATGCTACACATCAGAAGTCCTATTTCTGTGACTTTTTAATACATTTCATTTATATGAAACAAAACCTTTATTTATACAGAAATTCACTGTTTTTTCACCTTGCTGTCTGTCATGTGTCTGTTAATACTCTTCTATAATCACTCTGCATAGAAATCATGGGGAAAATTTTCATAAGTCTCATCTTCAACAGTGACTTAAGCTCCTAAGTCAGCGAGGCACTTTTCAAAGCCTGACTGTGTGACTGTATAATCCATGATCTGTGTGTGTGGTTTTTAGTATAAAATCATAACCTCTAGCATCATCACCATTCAGGCCACAATAATGCAGGTGCTTGTATGGCCCTGATTGTCTATAGGCAGGACTTCCAGCACCAGGCAATGTGAAGGGGAAGGGGTGTGGGGGGGATGACTGGATGTTGTTCTGTCTGACACGTTCGACTCAAAGCGTCTTCCTCTTCCCACTCTAGGTGACCAGCAGCGGCCGCGATGAGAGCAATAGCCACTGGGTGGTGCCTCACCTGCTGACAAAAATGTTCAACAAGTCCCGTAAGTCCATGTCACTTTGCATTCTTTCCCTGGGATGAGTTTTGCAGGGTCACGGATGCAGAACGGTATTTAAAACTGACACTGAGCAGCAGCGCCATGTGGGCCTCCCAAATTGGAGAAGGGACAGGGGAGATGTCAAAAACCAAGGTGAGCATGGCTGGGCTCAGGGGGCGGAGCCAAAAGTCAGAGCTGGAATCGGGAATCAAGAGCAGGGCTGGAACACGGCAAGTGTAGAGCTGGGAGCGAGGCTGGAGCAGGCTGAGACCTGTGGAGTATCACCGCTCTCAGGCAGGGAGAGTTCCAAGCCACACAGTGAGCTGGACAGACCGAGCCGCTGGGTCTCCTGAGCAGCCGAGAGACCTGCCGCCCTGAGAGTCACCACCCAGCTCCTGGCTGGCGGATTGGCTGGAGCCTAGCACAGAGTGACTCTCATCCTTGCATCTGGCTCAGCCAGGCTCCAGTGGGGTCAGGGACATGATCTCCTTCTACCCTTGGTGGTTGTCCTGGGGGATCAGCCAGTTTGCCAAGGATAGTGCAAGCCGCGGTGAGCTGGGACCCGTGAGGAGGGTAGGAGGGGGATCAGAAGGATGGAGTGAGCTTTTTGCCTTGCCACCTCTCTTTAACCCTCATCTTCTGAGGCCTTCTCCACTAGGGAGGGGGAGGATGGATCTGTCAATGGTGATTAACCAAGATGATCAGGAATGTAGCCCCGTGTTGTGGGAGTCCCTGGTCTTTGACTGCTAGCTCCTGGGACTGGACAACAGGGGATGGATCACTTGATGATTGCCCTGCTCTGCTCCTTCCCTGTGAAGCACCTGGTGTTGGCCACTGTGGAAAGACAGGACACTGGGCTAGATGGACCATTGGTGTGGCTCAGTATGGCCGTTCTTATGACATTGCTCACTTATCACTGTATCTGGCCTGGCCCTCTTTTCCTATCTCCCTCTTCCTCAGGCTGGGCTCAAATGTGGGAGATTGGAGAAGGGTAAATAAAAAAAAACTCCTGGGACTCTGCAGCCCATATGCAACTCGACTAGGACGTAGTCTGAGAGGCCCATTCTGGAGCTTCAACTCCCTGTTCTTGGTACCTACATGTTAGAGTGATGGGCAGCTATAAACACCTCATAGGTGGGGTAGATGGGAGGTGAGGAGGGAATGCTTAGGTGGATCTCAGCTGCTACTGAGGCATTTGGCAAGGTCACGAGGAGACTTGTGATTGGCCGGTGGCAGGCTGGGTGCACTGAGCCAGGGAAGAGGTTGTCGTAGGCTGGGGATCAGTTTGTGCTAGGCCAGTTGTCTCTGGTTGTGATGCTCCAAATAAGTCACTTCAGGGCCAGGTTCGTGGTCCTAGGTGAATGCAGTTGTGCCATACTGGATTCCTCTTCCAGGCTGAGCAGGGCAGGAGATAGACAGATCAGGTCTAGTCTATGTGTAAAGAGCAAGAAAGCTGGGTTACACAGGCCGGCTGGGTTTGTCACTAGTCAAATAAGATGAGAGCCAGATCAGATGAGGGACTTGGCAGACAGCTGTGATTCACAGCAGGAAGTGCTTGTTCTGTAGAAATTAATTAACTTTTCTGAGATGCAAATTCCCTTTGTGGAGTCGCTTCAGTGGAATCCTTGAGAACCTAACCGCTCTCTGGGACCGGGACCAGTGCCAGTGACTCAAAGGCCACAGGTCATCAGATATCTTTTTTTCCATAACCCAACTACGTGTGCCTCTCCCCAGTCGTACCTGGTAAGACGTGCCCTATCTGGGACTCTAGTGACGTGTGCAAACTGCCCTATCCTTTGGATTCTGCCTCTATTCTTCATCATTCTGCCAGTGCACACAGCTTCCTCTGCCATCTTCTTGTGTGACATACACCTCTCTAGTGCATTTCATTCCATCTGTATAGAATCAGACGATCAGGGTTGGAAGGGATCTCAGAAGGTCATCTAGTCCAACCCCCCAAAGCAGGACCAACCCCAAATAAATCACCCCAGCCAGGACTTGGTCAAGCTGGGCCTTAAAAGCTTTTAAGAATGGAAATTCCACCACCTCCGTAGATAACCCATTCTAGTGCTTCACCACCCTCCTAGTGAAAAAGTTTTTCCTAATATCCAACTTAGACCTCCCCCACTGCAACTTGAGACCATTGCTCCTTGTTCAGTCATCTGTCACCACTGAGAACAGCCTAGCTCCATCTTCCCTGGAACCTCCTTTCAGGTAGTTGAAAGCCACTATCAAATTCCTCCTCTCCCTTCTCATCTGCAGACTAAACAAGCCTAGTCCCTCAGCCTCTCCTCATAAGTCATATGCCCCAGCCCCTTAATCAGTTTCATTGCCGTCCACTGGACTCTCTCCAATTTGTCCATATCCTTGCTGGACTGGGGGGCCCAAAACTTGACACAGCATTCCAAATGCGGCATCACCAGTGCCAAATAGAGGGGAATAATCTCTTCCCTCTATCTGTGGAGCATACCAGTTTGTCACTAGTCAAATAAGATAAGAACCAGATCAGGTAAGGGGCTTGGCAGACAGCTCTGATTCACAGCAGGAAGTGCTTGTTCTATAGAAATTAATTAACTTTTCTGAGATTTAAATTCTCTTTGTGGAGTCACTTCAGTCCTGCTGAAAAATGAGGTAGCTTCTTGAGGGTTCTGAATGTGGGACAGACCAATGGTCCATCTAGCCCAGTATCCGACAGTGACCAATGCCGAATGCTTCAGAGGGAATGAAAAGAACAGGCAATCATTGAGTGAGCCATCCACTGTTTGCCACTGAGTGCCAATACTTATTTCCAGCTTCTTTTTGGGTGTTAATATCCCCAATTCTCACAGAAGCATGAAAGTGGGACATCTATTTATCACTGAATCTGGTTTCCCTGCTGGGCACAAGGGCAGTGGCTGATTTGAATTTTAATCCCTTGTTCTGCTGTCACAGCTCCATGGTCCCAGCACCACAATATTTTCTCTCTCTCTCTCCCTGGCGCAGGATGGAAGATACTTGTAGGGCTGGCGTTAGTTCTGGGGATGGCGTGGTATTCTATATCCCGAGAAGAAAGGTACATATATCTGTGAGTGTATTTTTTCAAGTTTTAGAAGGGGCAAGAGGCTTTTCTCTCTTGCCTTTTCCGGATGGGTTTGGGCTGTCTCGCTGTGAGACATGGCATGTGGAAAGGACATGCTTTCCATCTCAGGAACAATCAAGCTGAGATAGTTTAATGATGCCATCTCAGGCCAGGTAAGAGGGAGGTCCATCTAGTCAGCTGGTGAAATTCACCTCCTCAGTTATTCCTGTAGGATAAATATGATTATAATGTGGCAATGACAGATGAAGGACGCCATTGAGTGCTATCTTGTTGTAATGACATTGCATAACAATGCATTGGGGTTCCTCCCCACCCCAGGCCTAAAATGATTTTGGGGGGACAAATCAGTGCTTGTCCAAGGTGAAATTGAAGTGATCCTGCAAAATCCAGGACTTAGAACATGGTGTGTGAGCCTCAAAGCCTTGTCTTCGCTACAAGGCGTATTCTTAACGCATGCTAGCTAATCTCTGGCAACTAACACAAGGTATCATCCTGGAGAAGGCGGTTTGTAGTTTTAAACGTGTTAGCAGGGGGTGTTAGACAATGGGGGAGCCTAGGGTTAGTTACTGGGATTTAAAAATGCACCTTGTTCTGCTAGTTGAAGACACACAATGAGGTTTACAGAAGAAGCGTAGAGGGTAAGCAGTCAAAAAAGAGTTTAGGCAGGTTTCTTTGGTGCTTGTGCCTAGAGCTCAAGATGTGAGTTATGTTTCTGGTCTCTACATGCTGCTCTCTTTCTTGGCTCCTCTTAAGAGCCTGGTATTGGAGCATGTGACAGTCATTAGAAAGAGGGGCCCTCTAACCCCCAAAGCATATTCTTAGTGTAGTGTACTTCGAGATTCCCTCAGGCTCTGCCATGGCTCCTCTGCAGCTTGTCATTCAGATGACCTACAATAAGCTTTGCTAGTAGGAGATGGTCTGGAGATGATGTGGGAGCCAAACCCTGGTACCCTCTGGCAGGGACATGCTCTGCTCTCTCTTGGACTCCCACCTACTCCCTGGCCATGGAAGTGATGGCTCGTCATGTGAATGGGGCCCAGGCTGGGGGACTCACCATCTTTGCTTCTTTGCCTTACAGTTTTTCTTTCCCCGTGCAAGATGACAAAACGACGTGCCCCCAAGGAGAGGTGGAAAAGAAAACCACGCTGCTCATAGGAAAGTGAGTCACTGTCCCATGCAGGAGCTATTCCTTACAGGGCTAGTCTTGGCTCCCAAAAGATCAGTGGAAGGTGGGACAGGTGAAGATTGTCACTGCAAGTTGTGGGGGTGAGGAAAGGAGTGTAGACAGTGAAGTCCACTGAAGATTCCAGTGTAGGTCAGGTTTGCACATCCTGCTGGCTAATCGGCTCTATGTTCCTTGCAGTTACACACGGGATCATCCACTGTTTTTACAGCTAAAGGATTACTTTTGGGAGAGGACCCCATCACCATATGAGCTGCCATATGGGACTAAAGGAAGTGGTAAGCAAACCACCTTTGTCTGCTCTCAAGCACCCATCCCTTGCATTTGGTGAACTTCAGCCTAGCACAAAATATAGGAAATGTCTTCTCCTTCACACCTGCTTTCCCTGTCTCTCTTGCTGTCTTCTATTTCTTACTTGTAATCTAACCAGCCTGGCTTAATCTTTCATCTCCCATGGCCTCTTGACTCTGCACTGGACTTGCTGATGGGTCGGATTGATCTCACATGAACATGTGGCCTGGGAGAGATGGGGCAGTATTGCAAATAACCTGTCATCAACTGACCCCCTGTTTTCATTTAGGGAATTACCCGCAACAGATTCATTCTTACAGATGTTTGTGGTTGCTTGGCCAATCGGTGAAAAAAACCATTCTGCCAGTCAGGTGTTCACAGTTTGCATCAACTCTTTGTTACCCAGATGTTTGTGATTGGTTGTCAGAGTCATATGGTATGGTTTCTGCTCCTTAACTGGAATATGGAGCCTCTTTTTAAAAAGGAGACGAATAAAGTTTGACGAGTCCATATTTCAGCTCAAGACTCAGCAAGACAGAGACTATTTTATCTAGACTAAAAATAACAGAGGTCCCTATCTCTAGGAGCCTTAACATAGCTCATAACGCAGAAGACATGACACAGTTCTGGGAATTCTCTAATGGTGACTGCTTTTGGTCGTGTTTACCCCACTGGTTTTGCATGCTCCTCCCCCCCAGTGCTCACGCCACAGCAGATGTGGATTTGTTTTATCCCCAAACTAGGAGTCCTTCAGTTGCATGAAAAGTGACCAAAATATGGGACATCCGTGTTATGCTGCATTGCACACCTTGACTGAAAGATTTTAAGGTTTCAGAGTGAATAACTGATGGAGCTGATGCTTTTTAAATGGTTGTTTATTTACATTTTGTTTTTTTTTAATTAATAGATTCTATCTCTGTTTTACCAAGCAGTTTCTTTCTTTGAGTTTTCCTCTTGTGGAAGAAACTTTAGAGTGAATGGTTTAGGGGAGGGACAATTATACAGCTTGGATTTTAAGGCCAGAATGAACTGTTAGATCATCTAGTCCGACCTATATATCACAGGCCCAGGCCTTTCACCCAGTCACCTCTACACTGAGCCCTACAGCTTGTCTTTGAGTAAAGCATACCTTCCAGAAAGGCATCTAGTCTCAATCTGAGGACAATGAGCTGGAAATCCTAGAATCGTAGAAGATGAAGGATAGAAGAGACCTCAGGAGGTCATCTAATTCAAACAGTTGCTCAAAGCATGACCAACTCCAACTAAATCCACCACTTCTTCAGGAGATGGTTTGTTCCAGTGGTTAAATCACCTGGTAGCATCGCTCCTTTATACAAACAGGGGTGGGAGCAGAGGAGGATCCATATAGTGGCTCCCCCTCTATTGTCTGCATTTGAACGAAGGAGCAGTGTTGGAGAATTGAGTATTCACTCAGATAGTCCTCCTGAAGAAGGGTTCTTTTTTTAAAATGCTCACTAATTAATTTAACAATCAAATCAAGCAATGATAAACTATTAGAGGCTGCGGACATTGCTGAAATCCCACGAATGTTTCTCCATCTCTGGCACCCTGTTTCCTCCATGCCCCACCACGAATGGTCTGGCACAGCGTTTCTTACCAGTTGAAGGGCTAGGTGCACTGTTCTCATAGACTTTAAGGTCAGAAGGGACCAATATGATCATTTTGTCTGATTCCTGCACAACATAGGCCACAGAACCTCACCCACCCACTCCTGTAATAAACTTCTGTGACTGAGTTACTGAAGTCCTCAAATTATGGTTTAAAGACTTCAAGAATCAGAGAATCCAGCAGCAACTATTGCTGGGAGATGGCTCCTCTCCTTCCTCTCCTTTTGGCTTTGGGCTGATGGTCGGCTCTCCTTCAGTAGGGACAGAGAGGATCATAGAAACATAGGGCTGGTAGGGTCCTCAAAAGATCATCAAGTCCAGCCCCCTGTGTTGTGACTGGGCCAAGTAAAGCGAGGCCATCCCTGACAAGGGTTTGTCGAACCTGTTTTTAAAAATGATCAGTAACATGGATGTTGGATGTTAAATAAACAAACAGGTTATCCTGGGGTGGATTGGGTCAAATCATAGAATCATAGAATAATAGAGTTGGAAGGGACCTCACGAGGTCATCTAGTCCAACCCCCTGCTAAAAAGCAGGACCGTTCCTCCTAAATCACCCCAGCCAGGGTTTTGTCTAACCGAGCCTTAGAAATCTCCAAAGATGGAGATTCTACCACCTCCCTAGATAGCCCATTCCAATGCTTCACCACCCTCCTAGTGAGAAAGTTTTTCCTAATATCCAACCTTGACCTCCCCAGCTGTAATTTGAAACCATTGCTCCTTGTTCTGTCCTCTGTTACCCTCGAGAACAGTCTAGCTCCCTCCTCTTTGGAGCAACCCTTCAAGTAGTTGAAGGTTGCTATCAAATCTCCCCTCAGTCTTCTCTTCTGTAGACTAAATAAGCCTAGTTCCTTCAGTCTCTCCTCATAAGTCATGTGCCCCAGTCCCCTAATCATTTTTGTTGCCTTCCGCTGGACTCTTTCTAATTTGTCCACATCCTTTCTGTAGTGGGGAGCCCAAAACTGGACACAGTATTCCAGATGCGGCCTGACCAGTGTCGAATAGAGGGGAATTATCACATCCCTCGATCTGCTGGCAATACTCCTACTGATGCAGCCTAATATGCCATTGGCCTTTTTCACAACAAGGGCACACTGTTGGCTCATATTCATCTTCCCGTCCACCATAACCCCAGGTCCTTTTCTACAGCGCTGCTACTTAGCCGATCGATCCCCAGCCTGTAGCAGTGCATGGGATTTTTCCGTCCTAAGTGCAGGACTTTGCACTTGTCTTTGTTGAACCTCATGCGGTTTCTTTCGGCCCAGTGTTCCAATTTGTCCAAGTCTCCCTGGATCCTGTCTCTGCCCTCCAGAGTATCTACCATTCCCCCCAACTTGGTGTCATCCGCAAACTTACTAAGCACGCAGTCTATTCCATCATCAAGATCATTAATGAAGATGTTGAATAGAACCGGCCCCAGGACCGACCCCTGGGGCACTCCACTCGTTACCGGTTGCCAACCAGACATCGAGCCATTGATTCCTACCCGCTGAGCCCATTGATCTAACCAGTTTTCGGTCCACCTTACGGTCCACTCATCCAACCCATACTTCCTTAACTTGCCGACGAGAATGCTGTGGGAAACCGTATCAAAAGCCTTGCTAAAGTCAAGGTATACCACATCAACGGCTCTTCCCGCATCCACAAATCCAGTCATCTCATCATAGAAGGAAATCAGGTTGGTCAGGCACGATTTGCCCTTGGTGAATCCATGTTGACTGTTCCTGATCACTCTATTTTCCTCCAAGTGTTTCAGGATGTTACCCTTTATTGCCTGCTCATTCCACCTTGACGCCTTGAGTGAGCCCCGAGGAGGGGGTATTACAGCTCTTTTATCCAGAGCAGTATGGTAATACATGGCTCATACATTTATGATTGACAGTATTCCAAAGACCCTTATTTGGTGACCTTATCACCCAAATACTGCTTACATCATGCATATAATTAGCCCCACCTCTGTTTATTTGTTTACTGATTTGGTTAGTAGTGCGCAGGCGTTTAACTCACAACATGTTACTTTTATCACAACAGTGCTCATAATATTACTGACCGAACATTCTGCAAGGAGGAGAGGGGTGGGAAAGTTGATAAATGTATTTCTTTCAAGGCTCGTATGCAGGAGAGAGAAGATAGTTTCTGTTGCTTACATTTCTAGCTGAAACCATAAAAAAGACAGCTGGGACACGGAAGATAATAAATCATTCACTAACTTCTAATTATAAGAAGCAGAGCCTGACCCTGTTACCATAACAACTGTGAACCCTGAACCCTAAGCAGTATCCCAATGTCCAAGCATTATAAAATTACTGAATTAACAGTTCCAAGCAGGCAGACAAAAAGCAAATTCTATTCTAAACCAAATCTTATTACAGACTGAGGGTTACTGATCTGTTATTCTTATATTATGTTTAAATATGCATGCTGATTGCCCTTAATGCAGTCCCATGATATATCCCATGGCACAGGCCTGACCCAATTCCCAATGTTGCCTTATTTTGAACTTTCCTACAGTGGATTCCACAACCTTCCTCGGATGCCTATTCCAGACTTTAAAACTACCCTTAGTGTTAGAAAGTTTTTCCTAATATCCAACCTAAATCTCCCTTACTGCAGATTAAGCCCATTGCTGCTGCTTCATGTTCACTGAAGGCAGGAAAACAATTGATCACTGTCCTCTTTGTAAGAGCCCTTCACAGAGCTGAAGACTCAAGTTCCCCCTCAGTCGTCTTTTCTCAAGACTAAACCTACCCAGTTGTTCAGCCTTTCCTCACAGGACAGGTTCTCTAAACCTTTTATCATTTTTGTTGCCCTCCTCTGACTCTCTCCAGTTTGTCCACATCGTTCCTAGGGCAGTGCCCAGATTTGGACATAGTTCTCCAGCTCAGGTCTAACCAGTGCCAAGTACAGTGGGACAATTGCCTTCTGTGTCTTACATACAAGACTTCTGTTAATACTCCCCGGAATCTTATTAGCCTTTTTGCAGCTGCATCAGATTGTTGATTAATATTCGATTTGTGATGCACAATAACCCCCAAATCTTTTTCAGTAGTACTACCGCCTAGTCAAATATTTCCCATTTTGTAGTTGTGCATTTGATTTTTTCCTTTGTAAGTACAGTACTCTGTACTTGTCCATTCTGAATTTCATCTTGTTGAGCTCAGATCAATTCTCCAGTTTGTCCAAGTCCATTTGAATTCTAATTCTGTCCTCCTAAGTGCTGTCAAAATTTTTATAAGCATCCTCTCCGCTCCATTATCCAGATCATTTTAAAAAAACAAAACAAAACACAACAGACTGAGGACTGATTCCTTCCAGGATCTCTCTAGATAACCCAACAACTCTTTGAGTACTGTCTTTCAACCAATTGTGCACCCACCTTATAGTAATTTTATCCAAACCACATTTCAATAGTATGCTGATGAGAATGTCGTGTGGTACTGTGTCAAAATCTTTACTAAAATCAAGAGTATGACATCTACTGCTTCCCCCATTCATTAGGCCTAAACCTTTTCAAAGAAGGAAATCAGGTTTGGCATGATCTGTTCTTGACAGACCCATGCTGGCTAGTCCTTATTATCCTTGTATTCTCTAGATGCATATAAATTGATTGCTTAATAATTTATTCCAGTGTTTATTCTTTAACCTCTTCTTCCCCTATTTTGGCTTGTGTTCCTTCCCCTTTGTTGTTATAAATTGTGTTGTGTCCAGTCACCATTAACCTTTCAGTGCCGCCTGAAGCAAAATAGGCATTCAACATCTCAACCCTCTTGATGTCATCAGATATTAGTTTTCCTTCCCTGCTAAGTAGGGAACCTACACTTGCAGTTGTCTTTTTCTTGCTCCTAATGTATTTAAAGAACGGCTTCTTTTTCTCTTTCGTGTCCCTCGCTAGGTGTAGCTCATTTTGTGCCTTTGTCCGTTCTGGTGCTAGTCTTTGGATCTTCTCTTTAGCGCTTTGGCCATGTTTCCACTTTTCGAAGGATTCTTTTTTGATTTCAGTTCATTGAAAAGCTTCTGATCGAGCCGTATTGGGCTCTTCCTGTCCTTCCTCCACATCGGCACTGTGTGCTGTTAGGCCTTCCAGATTGCCTCCTTGAGAATCTGCCACCTGTCCTGAACTCGAGCCAAAGTCCACAGTCCTGGCAGGAGCAGCACACTTTGGCATGTGGATGGCAGGGAGGAGTCCCATGCTGGTGCTGGGTGAGGCTTCCTGTTCGTTGGCAGATTGTGGCTGGGTGTTGCCAGCTCCTCTTTGCCTTCCTGCCCAAAGATGTAGGGTGTGTGTGGTGCAACGCAGTGCAGACAGGAGGTGTATAGCTTTGGAGAAGCTCTGGACGGCTGGGAGCACACGCCTCCACCTATGCTAGTGCTCAGACCACTATGCTGTATGTTAGTAGTGGGTAGGAGGTCTGCTGGTGCAGATACAGGCTTCTCAGGAGAGAGTGCGAGTCATCCGTTGTTACTCTCACTGTTTTATTTGCAGCATTTAGGAGCCCCAGTCCTGAACCAAGATCCCGCCGTGCTGAGTACTGTACAAGCTGCCCCAAAGCACTTGCACTCTTACCGGATTTGCCTGTCACTTGGGGTGCCCTCATGTATTATGGTTACTGTGGCATGCCGAGGGTCTCTGGGGCCAAGCATACATTCCCCCCCACCTCACACCCCTGTGCAGGGCAGGAGGTATCCCGGTGCCATCTCCCAGCTGCACCAGGGAAGAAGGTCTGTATCTGTGGTGGGCGGAGAGAGGCATGGAGGCTTCGGGGAGTGCAAATACAAGCTTGGATCTACTGCCACCTCCCCTCCCCCTTGCATTTAGCCAGTGCACGGTGCCCACCCCTCCCCATGCAGCCCAACATTGGCTCTGATGAGGCAGCCTCACTCCCTAGCCAGAGAGCAGGGAGTTTGGGTCAGCTTTCCATGATGCACTGGGCGGGGCCCTCAGCACCTCCTGTGCCCTGAGAAGGGTCGGGTTGGGCAGTCCCCTCTTCCCCCCACCGCTTGCTTGCAGCCTGGCGCTTCTGACACCACACAGTAAGGGGTGTGTGCTAGGCTGGCGCCCCTAGTGTTTCTATATGGAACTCTTTTTCTGCCTCCTGCAGGTCCTTGTCTCCCAGTGGCGCTGCCCGCAGAGTGTAGGTCAACAGTGCCAGAATTGCTCTAGCATGCCCACACGCACATCAAGTCTGAGCAGGCAGGGTTGATCAACACTTCCCAACCGACGCCCTCATATGCCACAGACACAGTACCCACCCCGCAGTCTTTTGTCCCATTTGTCCTGCTAGTAAGTCCTTTGCTGAGCAGACCTGAAAGAATTTTGGGGCATTACAGGCACCTTTGGCTTAGGTAAGAGAGCGTTGCTGCAGTACAAATAGGGAAGCCGAGAACATGAAAGAGTAAACGAAGTTCTGAGAGAATCTGACAACCAGCTTGACCATAAAAGTTATGTTATTGTCAGGCACAGACAATAATTCTCCCCTCTTTGCTAACAGAGGTGCCACTCTGTCCCATCCTTGACACAAATGAGACTAGGGAGATGCCTTAATCCTGTCACCCTTGTCCGGAGGGGTTTTAGGTGTGTGTCTCATTGCATTTTCCCTGCATTTGGAAGTCTTCCTTCTGGTTCAGGAGGGGAGAGTCGTTTGTGAGTCAGACAGGCTCGGTGCTGCACCAGGATTTGCCCACGTCAGGAACACAGAGCTGACAGATAACAACTCTGAGGAAGCAACAGGTGGCGGCAGCTGAACGAGGAAGCCTGAGGCAATAGGGGTCCACACAGAGTGTATCTGAGAGCAATGAAGCAGAGTGGGCTACTGAGGAAGGTTCTCCCCAGTCTTGCTCAGTGTTCCTGTTTCGAGGCACCTAAGTGTGTGTTGTTTTGCTCTCATTGGCTATGTCTACACGTGCTAAAATTAGTTCGAACTAACTAATTCAAACTAATTTTAGTTAGTTGGAATTAGCTTAATTCGAACTAGAAAAAGTTAGTTCGAACTAAGCAAGTGCCATTCATGGTACTTGCTTAGTTCGAATTAGCAATCCCCATTCATTTCAATGGCTGGTTAGTTTGAACCAACTAAAGCCTAGTGTAGCCATGGCTTTAGTTAGTTCGAATAAAGCTTCCTTAATTCGAACTAACTTGGCAGTATAGACATAGCCATTGGCGCCTGCTCAATAAGTGCATGGCTATCTCTGGCTTCCTCGCCAGCCATGGAGACACTGCACGGTTTACATTGTGCTCTTTCCTTCCTGCTGCCCAGTCTGCCATGCTCTGCCTTGGCTCGCTGCCACAGCCTTGGGCATGGATGCACCCTGGGAAAGACCTGGGTGGTGCTCAGAGCATCTTTGCTATGCAGAGCTTGCTACTTGCACTGGCCTCTCTCTCTAAGTGATTCTCACCCTCACTCTGCCACCAGTGCCTGGGGGTGGAGACTGGTTTTGGAAGGTGGCCAGGCTTAATTGCTTTTAGCCAGGAGGAGGGCAAGGGTGGAGCCTTTGATGACTCCAGGGAAACAGCCCTTCAGAGAAGAATTCCATCTCATGGTGTAGCTGGTGGGGCAGGGGGTGGGGGGTAGGTGGAGGGCAGGGGTGTCTAATGCCGATATTGCTTCTGGCAGGACTAACCTCACTCACTGTCCCCTTGCATTCCTTTGCAGAAGACATTCTCCTCCGGGTGTTAGCAATCACCAGCTCCTCGGTGCCTGAAAGCATCCACAGGTAATTCCCATGCAGCCAACATTCCTTCCGCCCCCATTGTAACACATCCACTTACACATGCTGTCGTTGCTGGGCGAATGGTATCGTCTTCCAGGAGTTGTGGACGGGGGCTGGCTCAGCCCCACTCTTTGTCCACCAACCAGATACAGAATAACTTCCTCTCCACACCAGTGTTTCGTATAATACTGGTGTGCCCCAGTGGGGGGAGGGGGTTCAGGCTCCACTGCCTATTTGGCCCTGAGCTTTTCTTCTGGGCCCGGTAGAATCATCTGCGAGTGGTGGAATCTACTGGTAGATTGAATCTTGATTGCGTTTTCAGTATCACTGTGTCTAGGTCACTGGCCTTCAGGTGGCACCTGGAGATGTTCAGTCATCACGGGCCTGGAGTCACGTGGGATGAGGAAGTCCAAGAGTGTCTCACTTGGATGAACCAAAAATTGGTTTCAAACCCAGCAGACTTCCCCTCCCTTGCAACAAACATGGGAAGCTCTTGGCCTGAATGCCAAGGAGGGTGAAGTCCATCTACATTGGCAGAGTCAAGCCCAGCACAGGCGAGCTACCCCCACAGGGCTGTGCCTACGTTTAGCCCCCTTGGTTTGCCAGTCCTTGGGTCCCTCCAGCTTTCCTCAAGACCCTCAATCCTGCTTGGCAGTCCAGTCCATGGGCCCCTTTTAAGCCCAGGCTGCTAAACGGCGTGCCTGACTTTTATGAGGTGCACAAATGTGCCCAGGAGCACATTTTTCAGGTCATGTTCACAAATGAGTATGAGCAGAAGTGCTTTGGCACTCAAGGCAGGGTGAGTCGGGCGAGGGGAGTGTGACACCCCCCCTGCAGCCAGCTCCCAGTGGGGAGGCAAGGCCCGGGTGGGGGACAGAGTGGTCGCAGCTCATCCTAGTACAGAGCCAGGCGGGGCCAGGGAGTGCGGCCGCTGCAGCCAGAGGGAGTGCCAGTCCCTGCTAGCCCAGAGTGGCTTCGCAAGCATGCATAGGTACCTTTCTGGCCACTATAAAATGCACATTTTATATTTCGGCTATGCATGCGTACTTGCATGCCTGTTGTGTTAATCCCTGCCCAGGAGAATTGTTGGGTGAAATCTCTCTCCTCTCCGCCCGCCCCTACCCAATGCCAGGATTGGATTTCCGAGTCCTGGCTAGACTAACTCAGCTCTGTGTTGACAGATGTGCTTCAGGACATGAGGTCATGGTGTTGCAGCCCCGGCCAGCCGGCTGGTTGTTTGCTTGCACTAAAAGGAAGTAAATGGCTGGACTCTCTCTTGGCACATCAGGCAACATAAGCTGTTGATAACAAGCTACGCCAGTCAGTTGCGGCATGGTGGCTGTACCTGTGATTTGGTCTGTCTGGCAAACACTGCTGTCTCTCATTCTGGGGTCTGTCAGCTGGTCTGACCAGGCGAGGCATGCGTCCAATACAGATTGAGTGACCCTTGTTCCTACAAGCCAAGAGGATATGGGGCATTGTTGCAGCACAGGAAAGGAATGGGATCCAGATAAGACCCAGTACAGCACTGACCCAGCCCATTTAGAATTGGGAATGAGATCCAGATCTCAGGAGGTCCAACAAAACTCCGGTGCAGGGCCGAAAAATGTAACAAGACCCTTCCTAGTTTTGCTGCCATCCTTAGTAGCTGGGCTTTGGGGGCAGCGTTCCTAGGACAGAGGCAAAAACCAAGCCTGGAATCCAGCAAGAGGTTGTCGGACATCCTACAAAGGTGGGTTGCAGGGCCAAAGTGAGACCTCTAAAATACGAATGCCGAGCTTGTCTCCTCCAGAGATCTCCAGGTGCTTTAAAAAGGAGGCCAGTGCCATTATCCTCAGTCGGCAGGTGGGGAATCAGAGGCACAGAGCGAAATGAGCCCATGTCACGCAACAGCTGAGCCATGAATGGAGCCTAGGACTCCAGAGATGCAGCGTATTGTTCGAGTCTCTTGACCACTTCCCTGTAGCTTCCTGGGGAACTGGGCCATGGCCGTAGGATTGTTTGCATATTACAGTGCTGCTTGATTTTTGATAAGGGAGGTGCACTGTGCCAACAGTCACTGTGTTTGCCTGCATCTCTGTGCACTACCCTGTGTCTATAGGCTCTGGACTGAAATCCAGCCTCTAATCCCCATTTAAGAAGGGCATCTATCAACTTGGCATTTGCTTCTGGCAGCTATGCGGGCAGCAGTGGAAAGGAGCGATGGGAAAGGAGAGAGATGAATCAGATGAACTTCTGATTTCGAGCCCTTCTCTTAAGGAAGTGGTTCAAACTGGTAGAAGAATTGGGTCGACAGGCTGAAGCATCCACCATGTTCTTCGAGACTTTTTGACTTTGGTCCAGTTCCAGGGCTGGCTTTTCACATGTCTGCTCTGTTCCATGCCAGCTTCTGGCAGCAGCACTTTTCTCCTCCTCATCAGGCAGCTGGGCACTTTATTTTTGCTGACCTTGGTGCTTGATGCCAGAATGGGGCCCGTGGCAGGATGCTGACACTGCATTTCTGTAGCATTGCCCAGCTGAGGGGCTGGAGAGCTGCTTGGCCTTCATAACCCCCCTGTGCTGCTGGTGGGACATGCCCAGCTCCCAGATGAGAAAACTCAGACACAGAGAGATGAAGACTCATCCAGGGTCACATAAGGCATCTTTGTCAGAGCAGATATCCTCAATCAGAGCCCAGTGCCTTTCCTGCTGAACAATATGGAACCAAAGCGAACGGTGTAGTTCTTTATCCCCCGTTAGTGGCTGGCTCACGTAAGAGGATAAGAGTCTACTCCTGTGACTAGTTAGAGGAGTTACTCCTGTAGCTCAAGTGCTAGGGGCTCTTGCTTTTAGTGATGAAGGTCACAAATTCAGTCCTTGCTGACCCCTCAGCAAGGGGGCTCATTTTACACACCTGCCACCTTCTTTGGTTGCTAACGTGTTTGCAGTCCAGTTGGCTGATAAGGGGTATCTCTTGCCTCTGGTTGAAGTCTAGCTGCCTTGGTAGTGACTGGGTGCCATTGCTTTCAGTGATCTGTGTGAAATGGATGAGTGAGGTTGTGTGATTCCAGTTTGCTTTCTTGTAGGTGGTGGGGGAAGTGAGGGGGCAAGTGTCTATATCAGAAAAATGGCCAGACTGACTAGATCTGGGCACTGTAATGGAAATTCATACCTGCCTCTCCCCTTGAATCCACTGGTAAAAATTCTGTGGTTACAGATCCGCCATCATATCTGACTTTCTGCATCACAGACCTATGGAATTCATGCAAATGTCATCTCTGGGGCAGCAAGACACTCACCTCTAGAGGGTGCCAAGGAGTTCAGGCTGTTTTTGTTGCTTCTAAAAAATGTGTAAAGAACTAGATTGTTCCGTGTAAAGGAGGAGAGACTCCCTCGGCGTTGAAATCCAAGAGAGCATTTGTTGGAGATTGCATTTTCTTTTGCAGCATGAAGTGCCGGAGATGTGCCGTGGTGGGGAACGGACACCGGCTCCGAAACAGTTCCATGGGGGAAGCAATCAACAAATATGATGTGGTGATCAGGTAAGGTGCTATGGAGGGTCAATACAAGGAGCCTTTGTCTTCCTCCTCCCATGGACCCACTGCATCTGTTTGGACACAGTGGTGTCTGTTCACAGATTTCTGGGGACAAGCCAAGATAAACACTTAGGGATCCATGGTATGTAGGTAGAGCTGCCCAGGAGATATTGACATTTTATTTCATTCTGAATCGGAATACATTTTTTTTTGAAATTTCTGGCAAACTGGAAATCCTGAACAACTTGTTTCAGAAATGTGGACATGTGGCTTTCCCCAAACCTTCGTATCAGTTTCTCTGTGGCTGTTACAGCTGGGCCAGGAGTCTGACCATTCTGGGTCCCTGGCTTGGGGGCTGCCCTTTGAGCCATGGACTGTGGAAATCTGGGGTCCCTGGGCAGCTCATATGGGGCAGCCTGTTCCAGAACCTCTAGGATCCTAGCTTCAGAGCAGTGATTCTGACAGGTCCCAGGATTTTCAGACTCCAGGCTGCATATCTAGGAGCTGAGCCCTAGTTAGAGTCTGGCTCTCAGAACTGCCAGTGTCCTGGGTCCATAGCAGAGAGCCTAGAAGTCAGGTGTAGTCGAACTGCTCTGGAGACACTGAGCCTGGAAATCTGGGGTCCTTGGAGCAACTCATGTATGGGTCCTGGAGATGTGGACCCAAAAAGTCTGGGGTCCCCGATGCAGCAGTCCATATTGCAGGGCTGCCTAGTAGTCCATGTGGCAAGCTGAATGGAGCGTGCATGTTTGACCACCTTCTGGTCATGCATTTAACCATGTGACTAACCTCCATCCGGGGCGTGGTATCTCATCCTCTCACAGAATGAGGAGACCAGGGGAAGGTTTTGGTTTGGAAGTTTTTGTAAAAATGAACCTCCCTGTTGCGTAGGCCCAGAGCATATTGGAGAAGGCAGGTCACAGCCATGTGTCTGATGCCTATTGTGGAAGATGATGGTCCTTGGTGGATTTTCTTTCTGAAGGCTCCTGTCCCCAAGTCCCCTACCCAACAAATCCATCCTGTCAAAGTGTGGTGGGCGGGTGGCTCAAACCCCTTCGGGGTTTCACTGGGAATGGGGAGCAAGATGTTAAAAGGGCAGATGATGGGGAAATGGGATGTGTGCAAAATATTCCCTGCCCCATCTTGTGTTCCCTTCCCCCCAGGTTGAACAATGCACCGGTTCATGGATACGAGCAGGACGTGGGTTCTAAGACCACAATGCGCCTCTTTTACCCAGAGTCCGCGCACTTCAATCCCAGAAAGGAAAACAATCCAGATACTTTGCTGGTGCTGGTGCCATTTAAGCCTATGGATTTCCAGTGGATAGAGACGATCCTCAATGACAAGAAGCGAGTAAGTGCCTCAAGAGGCTATCGCTGCTGACGCCTTTGCACCAGCCTCCCAGGGTTGCAGCCCTAGTGATTACTGGGCAAAGAACAGCCACTGACTTCCCTTTTGTCCTTTTCCAGCTACGCAAAGGGTTCTGGAAGCAGCCCCCTTTAATCTGGGATGCCAATCCCGACCGAGTGCGAATTCTCAACCCTTATTTCATGGAAATAACTGCTGCTAAATTGCTTAATCTTCCCATGAAGCAACCACGGAAGGTTAAACAGGTAAGGAAGATGGTGTGCTGGAGTGAGAGAAAGAAACACAGACTTGCTGTGCTTCGGATCTAAATCACAGGGCATTTAAAGCTGGAATGCACTATAGGGGTGTGATGCCATTCAGTTGCACTACCCCCACCTATGGCACCATTGATTTATGCTATCTGCCACCCTCTCCCTGGAAATGAATAGAAGTTGGGTGAGAGGGCAATCAGTTCTTTGAGTGCTGGTCCTCCTATGGATTCCAGACATGGGTGTGCTGGCGCACCATGTACCGGAACTTGTCATAATAGCGTCTATTGACCCACATGGGTGTCGGCTGCATGGTGCATCTGAGGCTTTAAGAGGCTGTGTGGACTGATGCTGCTCCCCTTCCCTCTTACTGATGGCATGGTCAGAGTTGGAGCCCCTGTTCCTCAGTGCTCTTAGTCTTCAAAGAGAACTTGTCTGGGTTTTTTTCTGCCATGTGTACATAACTTTTCTTCTAGTTGTGCCCAGTCACCAGTAGTTAGTTAGTTCAAACTACCCCAATTGGACGTCTTCCCTCCTTCCTCCTTTCCGGGATTATGCCGCAGCAAACCGGCTTCAAAAGCTGCACTATGTGCCTGCTCTCCTCTGTGAGCAAGGATCACCGATGTTGTCTGTATTGCCTCGGTGAGTCTCACATCATTGCCCATTGCTCCATGTGCCTCTCATTTCCACCTTGCATTTGGGATGTTAAGGAACTTCCTGTTTGCGAACACGTGACGGAGGAGGCTATGCACCCACGTGCACAATTGGATCTGGGACTGACTGATCCTCCAGAGGAGCGGCACTCATCACCACCAGTGAGGGCTCCCGTCCTTCCTTTTCACGTGCCAATGCTCATGGGGCCGTGACATCTGGCAAAGCCCCGCTTCTAAGGTAGCATTGCTTCCCTGAGCCCTACCAGGTTGGGTGAGAAGTTGCGTGTTGACCTGGCTGCTCCACCTCCTAAGACACCTTGCACAGAGCATAAATCCAAGCACTGCTGCAAACCACCACCTTCTCCTCCAGCCACAGCCACGAGTCAGCCATCTTCGCCTGGCCCCTATGGATTTCCATGCTTGATCCCCTGTACGCTGGGCCACCCCCTTCCCAATTGCCCATGGCCAAGTTGATGCTGCTGTATGCTGGCTCCCCTCATGACCATGTTCTCTGGTCTATTTTGTGCTCCCCTCTCTGGTGGATTTGCCTATCCTGCTCAAACAGCTCCCTGCTCTGTTCTGCCTCTTCCCAATGGCCCTGCCCCTGCTGGAACCATCCTTGGAATTTGAGCGGCCCTCTGAGCTAGGCCCCTCTTTCTCTCCTGCACGATCCCACAGCATGGATCCTCCACAGCACCTGAGCTGCCCACTGATGTTTGGCCCTCTTACAGAGGTATGGTATCAATGCCCCCAGGGCTCACTGCTGCCAAACAACCTGTATGTCTGGTCCTGTTGGACTGCTTTGACCCCTATTGGGACTATGGAGTATCACCGCTATTGCACCAGCAGCTATCCCCTGCATGCCTCCCCTGCCATCCATGACGAGCTTCAGGGCATTGCTCGGTCTCACAGGAGCCTCCTGGTCTCCAGATGAAGCCCTCATTCCTGCTTCCATTTCCCTTCTGGATGACCACAGCCAGTATCATGACCTACTTTGAGGCATGGCTGCTGCTCTCAGTGTCCTAGTGGGGGGTGTTGCTCCACTGTTGCCACTTCCACTGCTTTGACCTCTCTGCAGTGTCCCTCCACACAGCCATTTTGATTCTTTCCACGTGAGCTGTGATCCACCCACCACCTCTCCTAGAACACACCAGATGATCTTTGGCCTTGTTCTGTTTGCCCACAGTTGGGGCACAATTACCACCGACCAATGGGTGCTGGACATTCTTCACTGGGGTACTTGATAGAGTTCCTCTCCTTCCCCCTTTGTCTCCTGCCCCATAGTGGCCAAAGGAAAATCCTTCCACCATGATCTCCACAAAGAAGCCACCTTCCTCCAGAAGGGCACCATAAAATGCATCCCACACTGCCACCGTGGCCATGGTTCCACTTCCCTTATCACCTTGTGCCAAAGAAAGGGGGATGGCTCCTGCCTCATTCTGGATCTTTGGCGGCTGACCAAATCCATGTGAAATTTCTGATTCTGTATGGTCCCACTCCCTCTCATTATCTTGTCCCTCCCCCACGGAGCCTGATTCATGGCTCTTGCTATGAAGGATGCATACTTTTGCAAGGACATCCATCAGGCTCATTGAAAGTTCCTCTGTTTCACAGTGGGACACTTTCATTATCAGTTCTAGGTCAATCACGAGTGGGAACTCCACCACCCCACACTTCTGTTCTGGACCACTGAACTCCGCTTTGCCTTCCTGCCCCTCCCCTCTGCTCCCGTAAGGTGTGGCGTGACAGACCATGGCTCATCTTTGTTTCCCCCTTTTGGCCCTTGCAGTGCTGATACTGACCTTCTCCACTTCTTTGCTGCCTCCCAATCCACCCCCCCATCCTCAACCTCCCAGATCTCCTCATGCAGGCACACGGCCATCTGCAGCACCCCAACCCAAGCCTGCTCCACTTGATGGCTTGGTATTTCTATGGGGCTCACATATAGACAAGGTGTGCTCCATGATAGTGCACAACATCTTCATGCAGAGTAGACAACCGTCTACCAGGGCCTGCTATCAAGCAAAATGGCGACACTTTGCCGCTTAGGCATACCGCCACCACTACCCTCTGCTCCTCGCCTACCTTCTCCACCATAGGCAGTTGGGCCTTGCTTACTCCTCCTTCCATGTCTACTTGATGGTGCTCAGAGCCTTCCTCCTTCTTGAGAACGGTTTCCCTTCCTTCACTCACCCAACTGCCACCCTCTTCCTCTACGGACTACTTAGTGTCTTCCTGTGAGTGCAGAAGCCCTCCACTTCTTGGACTCTCAGGCTCATCCTCTGTGCCCTCACAGGGCCTCCCGTTGAACTCCTCTCAATGTGTTCTCTTATACCCAGACACGTCCTTGCCATTGCAGAGTTCTGTTGGGGTGTTCCCTCTTCTCTCAATGCCTCTCAAAGTGGATTTACCCTTGCATCAAGGAATGCTACACTCCCTCTCGTGTTCCTCTACCCCTTAGAGTCACGGCCCATTCCACTGTTTTGACCTTCTTCGTGGACGTTTTGTGGCAGGACATTTGTAGGGCAATGCTCACTATGCCATTGCCCCAGAGATGGTGGCAGGTACAGCTGTTGGCCATGCTGTCTTGTAGACTGTTACCTGCTGTGAGCCCTCTCCTAAAATTCTAGAAGATCAGGGTTGGAAGGGAGACCAGGAGGTATCCAGTCCAGACCCCTGCTAAAAGCAGGACCAACCTCAACTAAATCATTCCAGCTGGGGCTTCGACAAGCTGGGCCTTAAAAACCTCTAAGGATGGAGATTCCACCACCACCCTCTCACTGACCTCTATGCTGAGCTCTACTCATTACACACCCACATCTGGAATCCATATGGGAGCCATCACTTGAGGAAGAAGAGGAGGTTATTTATAGTAACTGGAGGTTCTTTGAGATGTGTGTTCCCTATCTGGATTCTAATACCTGCCCTCCATCCCCTGTGTCGCAGGCTCTCTTGCTTGCTGGTAAGAGGGACCTGAAACGATGTCCACCCACACATCCTCTTAACGCCTCGGATGCACCATGTGGTTGATGCATGACACACATGCAGGTCAATGGACACTACCACAAACAGTTCTGGCTTTGATTCATGGTATGCCTTCACACCCACATCTGGAATCCAGTTAGGGTCCACACATCTCGAAGAATCTTCAGTTACAGTAATTAATCTTCTCTTCTGTTCTCTGGTCACCCTACGTCAATGCTTACAACCTCCCAGCCATGTCAGGAAGAGAAAAATGTCCTGAGTATGGAAATCTTGTAGCCAAAGGTAAAAATAAGTTATTAAAGGATCTGCAAAGAGAGATTGCAGGCCAGCTGGGTTAGGGGAAGATGATTTCTAACTGGGATCAGCTCAGCATGGCTACCACTAGCTTACCCAGGGGGAAGCTAGCTGTTTGAAGGAAACTGTTCGCACTGTTCTAGGGTTGCCACACAGAGAGAAACTGTTTGTATGTTATTCACTGTTGTTGTTCCCATAAATGGATTTCCATGCACAAGTCTCCATTTTCCTCAACACTTTATCCATCAACTGTGCAACTTTGCTTTGTCCCAGGGATCAGGCCTCCAGGTTCTTTACTGCAGTTTTGGATCAGCCAAAGGAAGAGAATTTGTCCCAGGTTTACACTGTGAGCCCTGCACATGTTGGGAAAGGACTTTGGGAATTTAAGCAGTGCTGTCTGGATAACCATGCAGTGCGGACATGGGCAATAAAGTTTATTTAAAACTATTCTTTCTCAGTGCTTTGATCTATGTAGATCTCAATGACCTGCCACAAAGTTATGGGGGGGTGGTCCCAGTGAGAATTTTCAAGGAGCTGCTTGGAAAACCCATGTGTGTCTTGGAGTTCATGATCCCAATATTTCCTCTCTTGTCCAATCAAGATGTTTTATGGCCCATAAAGCTGGTGATGAAAGTTTCATGACAAAATTGAGAGTCCATTTGGTCCTGGCGGCAGTTGTCCTTCCGGGGGAAAGGGGAGGTGAACCTCCGTTCTAAGTCACGCATGTGTGATGAACCGTGTCCATGTATTGTAAGGCACCAGGGTCATTGGTCAGCCTAGAACCTGGCAGAAGCCACTGAACTAACGTAGAGACGTGGCTAGTTATGAGTGAAGCAGGCTGATAGGCTCTGCGGCCAGCCAATAGGGAGAGACATAAGCACTAGAACTGGATGAAATTTTTCAGCCGAAACTTTCTTCACTAAAGAATGAAAATTTGGTGGCACAGAAACATTTTCTGAATTTGGATCAGTTTTACTGAATTATTTCAGTCGGGGGAAAAGCCCTTCAACCATACAAAGTGTTTCACACGAACATTTTCTAACTGATTTTCCTCCAAAATGTCCTTTAATTTTATTTATTTATTTTTTACAAAGAAAAAAAAAAGCTCCAAATTGACAGGAATGTTTTTATTTGACCCAAAACTAATTGTATTATTTTTTTAGAATTGCCAGTGAACTAAAAAATCCATTATTTGCACAGCTCTTGTGATTACACATACAGAAGCTACTGTATTATACACAGGATCTGTCCCCAGAGAAAGAAGGCAGGAGAAAACCACTCTGAACACAGAATGTGGGGGGTCTTTTTATCACCCTGAGTCATTCCCTTTATCTCTTCCATCTCTCTCCCCCTAGAAACCAACAACGGGATTATTAGCCATCACCTTGGCATTGCACTTCTGTGATCTGGTACATGTCGCAGGGTTTGGGTATCCCGACTCTTCCAATAAGAAACAGACGATACACTACTACGAGCAAATCACATTAAAGTCAATGGCTGTAAGTGACTGCTCCCTTTTCCCTCTAGTGGTGATAACACTTTTTCTTACACAGCACCTTTCCTCTGTGAATCTTTGGGCTTTACAGACATCCCAGAGGGATCTGTGTTGTTAATGTATTGGCAGCACACTGTCTGGATACGGTATACAGTAGAAATAGGGGTTATACCATCTCCCATATGCTGTGGCCACTATGGACGGTCAGGAACAGCTTTGATGCATTCCATCCAGTGGTGCATATTACAGTGATGGGATGTAAAAACTCTTCCGTTCCCTTGGCATTTGGAGTATTCTCCCTAGTGAGTATAAGAGAGACCTAAGGAATACTCTAGGTCAGGGGTCGGCAACACGCAGCACGCGTGCCAGACGTGGCACACGGGCCGAGCCTGAGCGGCACATGGCGCTGCTCAGGTTCCCCCGCTGGCCCCACCCCAGGCCACAAGAGCTGCGTACTGCTGCTCTAGGCCCCTGCTGGGAAGCACAGCCAGCAGGGAAAAATAAACTGCAGCATGGGGTCCTGCTGGCCCTGCCCCCTGCTGGGCAGGGCTGGTGGAGGGGGGCAGGGCGGGTCGGCCCACCCAGAGCCACCGCTGCTGGCAGGAGCCGGCCCTGGCCATTGCTGGGAAGAATGCGGGTTGGCGCACCAGAGCTGGGAACCAGAGGCTGCCCTTGGGCAGGAACCGACCCTGGCCAGGAACCCAAGGCCTGGCCCCGCCCTCTTTTGGCCCCACCCCTGGCACCTGCTTAGGGTGCAGTGTGCGGGGCCAGCAAAGGTTGCTGATCCCTGCTCTAGGTACTAGCACTAGCTGTATTATGGTAGTCTCTAAGGACAGAAATCAAGGTGCAGGGCCCCCGTGTGAGGTATTGTACAAACAGCAGAACAGGTGGCTAGATCTTTGGGACAAGGGCCATCTTTTCATCCAGAGTCTATTCATTGCCTAGCGCACTGAGGTCTGGGTCCATGCCTGGAGCTCTGAAGAGCAGCAGCAGTACAGTTAATAAATAGCTAATGAAGGTAGACCGTCTCCAGAGAGTGTCATCTAGAGCAGGTTTCTCCACCCATGGGTCTCCAAATTTGGGTCACCAGAGTGTTTCAAAGGCTGGCGTGGCAGCTCCAGGGCTCCTGTCCCAGAGGCCTGGGGAGTCTCTCCTCTCTGCTCCAGGCAGTGTGACCTCTGGAGGCCCAGCACCGCTCAGGTGTGACCCAGTCGTCATGACACCAGCAGTCGGGGTAGGCCAAGTTTGAGTGTGCGGCTTGCAGCCCAGCAAGTCAAGTCACAGCTCCACTCACACAGATTTGGAACAGTCAGAGGGGCAGGGTCAAACCTGCGTGGCACTGCAACCCTGGAGGTGGTAGTGCCCGGAGTGGAGAGCCCAGCCCAGCCAGCCCCATAACACAGACTCAGAGAGGGCGTGCTGGGCAGGTTCTAACGCTCCCGGGGTGAAGGCCCTGAGCAAAGCCGCCCCAGGGTTCCACCCCCCAGACTATTGACTGGGCTGTGACAGGCCATAAACATTTACAAATGAGTCCTGAGGCCACAAAGGTTGAGAACCAGTGATCTAAGGCATAAGTGCAATGTGAAGCCAGGCCGAATCTCGGTGATGTGTTGTTGGGTGTGTCTTTTGCTCTGGCGCAGACACTTCTCTGCAGGCGAAAAAGCACATGTCGTTCCTCTGCAAGCACTTCCAGCCTAGCATAATTTGTGGGGCTGTATATCTAACAGCCAAGATTTCCTCAGCTCACAGAAGAATTTAGTCTGTGAACGGCTACGTAGACAAAGGGAGAGTGCTTTGGTGTTAACTCAGTGCAAAATGAAGGATTCCCCTTCTTGTCTTGCTTCCCGCCTTCTAATCCACAAGGTGGCTAATTGCTGTTGGACCCATTGTGTCTGTAGGTTCAGTGAGGCTGATGGCTTTTTTTCCTGGATTCCCTTTGCAACTGCATGCATTCAATTTTAAACTCTTAAAACAGCGTCAGCCCCCTTTTAATGCTGCAACCCTCAGTCATCACGAAGGGCGAACTGCGACAGGGTAGGGTTGAGTAAAGAGGGAGGCCTGAGGGTCCTTTCCTATCTAGCAAGGGCACCTGGTAAAAGCCTATCACCTTGGTGTCTGGCCTAACAAGTTTTCTTTTGTCCGTCTCGCAGGCTTCAGAGCACAACGTCTCACACGAGGCATTAGCAATAAAAAAGATGCTTGAATTAGGCATCATCAAGAACCTCACTTACTTCTGATGGGAGGCAGACTGGAATTTCCCCACCGTTGCCTTGGCATCTGCCATCGCTATGTGTCTCCCAGCATCCACTAGCCTGGAGATACCGCTGCTGAAATGGCTTCTTGCTGGTGGTGGGGCTGGCTGCTGGGGACAGCATGGATCCTGGAGAAGGTGGGCCGAAGGGAGAGGGCTCCGGAGCCCCGTCGCGCAGTCTGGCATGGCTTTCAGCCACATCGTGTCAAAACTCGGAAGCAGTGCATCCGAAATCCTTACAGCTGGTGGGTGGATGAATTCCTTTGTGGCCAAGGCAGCACTGACTCGCAGGCTTTTCGGGCTGTGCGGTGGCTGCTCCCACAGGACCAGCTGTCACTTGTGGCTCGCTGATGTACCCATTGGTTTGGCCTTCTTGCTCTGCGTGGGAGCCCTCGGCTGTTTACAGCACTGTTTAACTAAACCCTGTGCACCTGAAGGATTGTCAGCTACTTGTCAGATCAGTTTTCTCTCTGAGTCTGAATGAGGCAGAGGGGCCAGTTTGACACCCCCTCTCCCTCTTCCCCTTGGCCACCTTCTCCCAATCGGGGGTGAAGCTGGTTCTGGGATGCACCACGTGGGAATGCACCATTTCCAGCTGTAATGGTGTCCTTTTTTAAACACTGGGGGAAGGAGAGTGGCAGTAAGTAGAGGTTATCTCTGCAGTATTTTGCGAAACACTGAATGGGAACAGAACGTGCTGCACTATCCCGCTCTGGGAGACTCCTCCCTTGGAGTGTTCCAACTCCATTCCCTGTGGTCCTTCACCATGAGGAAAGCACCCCACCCCACCCAAATGCTGCTTTCCAGCAGGAATGGGAAGCTAGCGAACGAAGCAGTTATGAGAACATTAAATTATTCTTCATTGACAGAACTATGCTGCCTGCCTCACCCCCTCCTTCCTCAGGCCATGAAGGGATGAGTTGGTATTCTGTTCTGTAGGATGACAGCTCTAAAGAGAGGGCCTAGAATGGGGAGCCAAGGGGACTTTTGGTTTGTAGGTGAAATCGTGGATGTGTCTGTGGTGGGGATGATCTCAGTCTGGGAACGCCTTCTGCTCAGCCACGCTGAATGATCTGAAGCAGGAGTAGATGTGTTTTTATTTTCCTATTTTAAAACTATTGATCAAATGGGGTTTTTTCCCCCTCCTCCAAATGCAAGTGTGTTTCTTGCAGGTGAAAATAACCAGCCAGACAGCCTAGGGGATCGCAGCCCTCAGTTTATCCACAAAATAGGTACCTCCAGGCTGCGAAACTGCGCCCTGCTCCATCTTGGCCTTACACTTGCAGGCCTCCAATCAGACTCCATAACCTGCCCAAAGTGTCATCCTCTGTGGAGATTGCCAGCAGTCAGGCTATGGGTACACGTTCCCTGGGAGCTAGGCCTTTGTTTCAGATTTGATCCAGAAGCAGTGTGGGACCACACTCACTGCTTAGACCCCAGATCTCTTATTGGAGTGAAAGGGATTTGGGCGTCTGTTCTTCCAAATTCTGATCTGAAGAGGGTCTGATACTTGTGGGACAGAATAGCAATGGTTCTCCTGGGCAGGCAGTCCTGTGGCTCAATGCTAATTAATGTAACTAACTAATTTAAAATGATTATTTATCTGAGAAGTGTTGGTGTCTGTTGCAGAATGAGTGGAATGTCGTTGTTTCTGGTAATTCCCTTGTGGGCAAGTCAGGACCCCGTGGTGTTGAAACTATTGTCCTTCTGCTTTGGCTGAAGGGGGGGTGAACTTTGGGGATAGCCCCTCCGAACCCAGTTCCAATGTACCCACCCGCTTCTTATTCTCCATTGTGGCACAGGCTTGGGGTAGCAACTTTGCCTGCAGGATGTCTCTGGAGTTTTGACTTCATCACTGAGCATCTGATCCCACTGAAGGACTCCCATTGGCTTTAGCAAGTGCTGGGTTGGGCCCCCAAACTCTTCCTCCCACTGTGCACCTGCATCCTTTCTCCCTTGGAGCACAGTCATGCATGGTGGCGTGGCTGGCATCACGGGGCGAGGGTACCAAGTGCTTGTCTGTATTCCTCCGTCCCATGTGATGCCATTATTGACCTTGCCTACCTCCAGAGGATGGAGCAGGACCAGTTGCTGATTTGATGGCACAGTGGCTGTTCTCTGGACACCTGGGCCTGAACGAAACCAAGCAAGAAGTTTGGCTTAGCTGACCCTCACTTCTGCTCTTTCTCCCGCCTCCCATACACTTTGGCCCCTGCTCTGCTACTTCCAGAAAGGGGCCACATGTGCCCTATCTACCAGGAAGCCTGTGAGAGCTTTTCTCTCAGCAACGGTCAGCTCCACTGTGCCCCTCAGACATAAAGCCTATGAGTGCCCTACTTTAGTCCACTGAGCCCTGGCCCGGTCCCACTGCACGACGTAGCTCCTGAGCAGACTGTGTCAGTGTGAATCCAGAGTGACACCCACTGTAACAGAGCAAAATCTGACCCCTGGTATTCACAGAGCCCTTGGCGCCACCTTGGTGTAGCCCCCTCTTGAGTTACCCGGGGAGCAGAGGAGTCCGTATTATCGTATCACTCCCAGAGAAATGGAGGCTGGCAGAGCTCATAGGCCGAGTCAGAGGCCAGGCAGGGGGCTGACTGCTGGCTCTCTCCCTGTTTCTCTAGTGGTGCTGCCCATTGTGGGGATGACTGGGAGTGCCTTGGGGAGCAGAGCTGGGTGAGTGGGGGAAGCCAGACAGCAGGAGGGAAGTGGACTCCCAGCACAGCACAGTGCCAACCAGGAGGCAGAGGCTTCATGCTTCCTCCCAGCTGGAGAGGGACTTACTGCCCCGTGCCCATAACCTCCCCGAAATGCACTTTGCCGGGACTGGGGACAGCATGTCTCCGAAGCTGTGGGCAGGTTGGGGGAAGGGAAAGGAAAGTAGAACGGCAAACGCCTCGCAGTGTTGCGGTGCTCAGTGTGTGGCCCTGCTCCGAGTGCTCTGTGCCTCTGGCAGTGGCAGGGCTTTTCTCTGTGTGTGGAACACAACTCTTGGTCCCATGTTGGTGCCCTGCAGGGTTGGGTTCAGTGGCAGGCCCGTGCAGCCCATCTCACTGTGTCCCAGGGCTAGTGGGTTCTCAGTGCTGGCACCAACCAACTGAGAGACACCTGGACACCAACCTTTGCCCATGGAGACGCCCCCTGCATTGCTGTGTGGCCTGCTGCCCCGGCTTCTTCAGGAACCCCCGCCATGGATTCCTGCTCCCAGAGCCCCAGTCCAACAGGTGCCAAGACAGAGGATGTGACTGAATGCTGGGTGTGCTGGGGACAATAAGGGGTGGCTGGGGGCCATTGCATGGAGTAGCAGGCTGGGTATAGCGAGATGGAGAGAAGTTTGCTCTCTCCTTTGGCTGTGGGTCCCTTGGGACTTGGAGTCTCAGTAGAGCATCCCCACTCATTCTTCCACGTGGTGTGGTGTTTGGGGACCGGTACGGTGGGGTCCTGCTGAACTCCAGCAGGCAAGGAAGGGGTTTCCCGTTGAGACCCCACCTCACTTTGTCAAGCTCACAAGGTTTAGGAGGCTTCTCAACTGCCTCAGTCATTGCACTTCTTTGGGCTTGTTTCTGGGCTCTCAGTTGCTATGCACTGGAGTCATGTGGGTCCTCGGGGTGATGGCAGTGGTGGGCCCTGTGTGCCCCTGGTCTGAAAACCTGCCATTGGGCTTCCAAAGAGTTTGGCATTTTCATGTATTTTCTCTAGGTGGAGGGAGGTGTAGAAGGGGATAGGGAGACAGACGTCTGCACCTGCTCTCTAAAATCCATGGACCACAGGAGTGATGGCACAGTGTGATCTTTGCTGTTCCTGAACTTCAGCAAGACAGGTCATGTCTATGTGTCCAGCCCTGCGCCCCGATATATACTGTACAGTATGTGTCCACTCTGAACTCCGTCACACTCTGCACTCTGTCTGCACTCTGGTCTCGGCAGCTCCAGTTGCCTCCGAAGATGACTGATGTATTGCACCACATTTCTATTGTAAAGACTTTTTTTAAAGAGTTTTTTTAATAAAAGAATTCTTGCTCCAAAGACTGTAAATATGTAAATCTGCAAGAGGTATTGATTGTCCCTTATGATTGCATATATTGTAAATCTAGATGGCAGATTAAAAACAAAACAAAACCAATCGGGTGTGACGAATGAAGCATTTGTTTAAAAAAAAAAAAAAAAAGGCAAAACAAAGAACTTCATTTGCGGATAAAACATTTAAAAGCATTTTGTGGCCAAGTTTCATTTTTCTTTTAAACTGTATTTGTGAAAGTGAGAGAGAGACTTTGGGTCAGTGAAAGGATGCCAGGCCAGCAGCTCAGTATTTGTCCCTAGGTCAACTTTGAGATCTGTTAATGGGACAGATTTAGCCTGCTAGAGCAGCTGTAGCTCATATGGCTTAGTAAACAGTAAAACCACTTCTTAGACTTTTTCAAAACAAAAAAGTACAAATGAATCAAATCTGTAGCGGATGAAAGAGATGTTTGCCGTGCTTTTAATTGTCAAAATGTTTTGCAGCTACTCTCAGCCCTTGTCCGGGGTGGCGGTGTGAGCATTATCACTCCTTGTACAGAGAAGGACAGCGATACACCAAGTGGATTGGAAAAATGGCAACATCCACATCATTTTTTTTCATTACACAAATATCACCATTGAATTTTTGTAAAACACTGCCTCGTGCTAATGCTGTGCTGAAGGGAGGCAGAACTTAACTCTGTCAGCAGTAGGGGATAGAATGGGCACCCCACACAGGTGCTGCAGGGGTTAATATGAGCCTGAGGCTAATTCTGTTGCCAGGCTGCTGCTGCAGTCTGATCATGAAACACAGCTGGGCAGAAGCTGGCTGGTTTGAAGGAGAAGCGTACAGCAGAAGAGGGTGTTTGTGGTCACTATCTGGGAGCAGAGAAGTGGTGGTGGTGGTGGGGGGGGGAATTAGTCCAGGAATCCTAACCCTAGAAGGGCCAATCCAGAGAAGTTGTGGGGAAGAAAGCCTGAGAAGGAAGGAGCCTAGGGAAAAAGTAGCAAGGAGTGAGATGGTGCAGATTTTGGCAGCTGGTTTAGTGTTCCTAAGCTGGAACCCGAACTCAGGCCCATGCCCAGAGTCGGGCTGGAGACCTGATGTACCATCTGGGAATTACTTGGACTTTTGTTGTTTGAACTTGGTTACCCCAAATGGGCCAGGCAAACATTGTCACCTGGCTGGAGGGCTACGTTGCAGAAAGAAAGACTTCCGTGGCATAGGAGTGACCGTCTGCAGAAGGAGCCGTATGAGAAGACAGCTGCTATGCTATGCCTGGCCATGAGTGGGCGCTCCTGAGGTGGGTGCCCTCCTTTTGTAGTTAGAGACTGATTTGTGGTAGGTTTTTACAGCACCTTGCACAATAGGGGCCTGGTGCACAGTATGCCCAATGGGCTCCCATTCCTCTGGTCTGCCAATAGCTACCACCTCCCTGAGCTGGCATTAAAATGCCAGTGCAGTTTGTGAAGTGCCAGGGGTAGAGAGCGGAGAGCCTGTGAAATTACTTTAAAATTCACTTTTAACGATGTCTGGCTGTGAAAGCTTCATAGAGTGCGGCAGTGACTAATGCCAGAGACCTCAGCCTGTGGGCTGGGGCACGGTTAGACAGTGGGAGTAGGTAACTGGTGGATTGGCATCTCGCCACCTTCCCAGATGTGCAGCAGAGCAGGAACTTAGCGTGAAAGCCAGGCACGTGCCACGCTTTTAAGAGCGAAAGGGCAGAACTCTTATTCTGGCCACTGAGGCACAGAGAAAGTGATGTGCTTCTCCCAGTAAGCCAGTGGTATGATGTGCTGGTGCGGGGAAGTGGGCTGAGCTTGGGGAAATGGGAGAGAAGGGCCCATGAAGGCACAAGAGCACAGGAGAATCACTCCACTGCAAAGTGCTCTATCAGGTGAAACAAACCGAGTCCTGTGGCACTTTTAAAGACTAACAGATTTATTTATTGCATGAACTTTCAGATTTTCCCCCACGAAAGCTCATGCAATAAATAAATCTGTTAGTCTTTAAAAGTGCCACAGGACTCTGTTTCTCTGCAATAGACTAACACGGTGACCGCTTTGGAACTTGGTGATCAGGTGAAAAATGCCTGCATTGTGCCTGAGGTCAGACAAGATGATCATATTGGTCCCTTCTGACCTTAGAGTCTATGGGAGACCCTTGAACTTATTTAAAGTGAATGTGTGCTATTTAACCCTTTTGTAAACTTGACATGTTCGCGCGAAAGGTGCAGCTTCCTCCACCCCCCTTCTACATGTCCGCACACTGCCCCATTGACCAGGGGGATGGCAGCACCCCTTACTATTTAGCTGTTGCTGATGTGCCATCACACCCTGCTAATCTTGCTGCTGGGGTTCCTGGCCAGGGTCGAGGCTGCTGAAACGCAGAGAATTGCAGTCACGTGTTTCTTTGGTGATTGGTCTTTGCTGTAAAAAGGATGTGGTGTGGGAAGAATCCAACTGGAACAATGCTGATATAGACAGATATGTAAACACTTCCTTGTTAGAAATAAAATACGATGTCAAATGCTGACACCACCTCAAACCCCGGGACTAAAACCGCTTCTGAGGCCTTGTCTACACGATCAGATTATAGCGCAACTTCTGAACTGCGCTATAAGAAGCACATGATGTTTATCATGGTGTAGCGCGTACACACGTCGCTCCTTGTTCCGTCACAGAATTCCTCGCTGTAATGGGCATTAGCGCACTGAATTCTGGGCACGTATCCCAGTGTTCCATTTTCCCTGAGTACGCGCTTGGAATCATGGGATGAAGGAAAGGAGCACATAGCAGCATGGGTAAACTGGATGTTTCCCATGGTGCAGTGCGTTTCCCTAGCGTCTTCTGCGTTGCCAGTAGCAACTTGCACCTATTTTCAATAGTGTTTGCACGGAGCGCGCCATTGGAAAGAAACAAAATCAGCATCAGCATGGATCCTGCTCTGGTCTCCACTCTCGCCCTCCACATGCTGAACACATCTCGGATGGTTGCTCATTATGTTCTTAGCTCCCATCCAGAGGATGACACAGAGGAGCAGCGGCTGATCGATGCCATGCAGAGCAACAGCACCGCGTTGCTCAGCACCTTCACCAACCATCTGCACACGGTCCAACACCGTTTCTGGTCGCGAGAGACGAGCACCGAGTGGTGGGATCGCATTGTTATGCAGCTGTGGGATGATGAGCAGTGGGTACAGAACTTTAGAATGCGGAAAGCAACATTTCTGGAACTGCTCAGAGTTGGCCCCTGCCCTGCGACGTAAAGACACCAACATGAGATCAGCCCTCACTGTGGAGAAGCGTGTAGCGATTGCTCTTTGGAAGATGGCGACTCCTGACTGCTACCGGTCGGTTGCAAACCAGTTTGGAGTCGGGAGGTCCACCGTCAGAGTAGCCCTAACACAAGTCTGCACAGCCATCAATAGCATGCTGCTACGGAGGGCAGTGACGTTGGGGAATGTCAGTGAGATTGTGGACGGCTTTGCTGCCATGGGATTCCCGAACTGCGGGGGAGCCATAGATGGCACACACATCCCTATTTTGGCACCGGATCATCTCGCTACCGAGTACATCAACAGGAAGGGCTACTTCTCCATGGTGCTGCAAGCACTCGTGGATCACAGAGGGCGTTTCACTGACATCAATGCTGGGTGGTCGGGAAAGGTGCATGATGCCCGCATTTTCAGGAACTCCGGCCTGTACCAGAAGCTGCAAGGGGGTACCTTTTTCCCTGATAGAAAAATGACAGTGGGGGATGTGGAGATGCCCACAGTTATCCTTGGAGACCCAGCCTACCCACTGATGCCATGGCTTATGAAGCCATACACCGGCAACCTAGATCAAAGCAAGGAGCGGTTCAATTACCAATTGAGCCGCAGCAGAATGACTGTGGAGTGTGCCTTTGGCTGTTTAAAAGGCCGCTGGTGCTGTTTGTATGGGCGGCTGCACTTGTCGGAGGACAACATCCCTGCTGTGATTGCGTCGTGCTGTGTCCTCCATAATATTTGTGAAAGTCGGGGAGAAAAGTTTTGCCCAGTGTGGGCTACCGAGGCACAGCGCCTCGAGGAGGCATACGAACAGCCAGCCACTAGGAGTATTAGGGGGGCTAAAGGGGAAGCTTCTCGCATAAGGGAGGCACTCAGGGAGCATTTCAGTCACGCCCTCCCCTAGTTTTCTTTTAGGACGCATCTGCTGCACCTTGTGAAAGTAGCCATGTGTAAAAATAAAGCCTTAATGAAATGATTTTATTCTGTTTTTATTCAGACTTTGAAGGTTGGGGTTACAGGTGTGTGTAGCTGCGGGGCTCTAGAAAGTACGGGGGGGGGGGGAGAGCTAGTTGTTGGAATGCTACGGTGGGACGGGTGCACTTCATAGAAATTCTTATAGGGACTACAGGGGGTGGGAGGCAGACGTGGCTGCAGTGTCTGTAGTGGAGCCCTAACATTAATCGCCTGGGACTGCAAAGGGACCATGCTCTTGAACAGTTCTGTTTGCTCCTTCATCACGCTTATCAGTTCCTCGGTGTGTGTTTTCCACATCTGCTGGTACTCAGCTCTGAATGCTCTGGTCGCAGAGGAGGATTCCTGTGCAGTTTTCAAGGACTCCTGTGTAGCTTTCAACACATCCTGAAACATATCCTCCCTGTTCCTTCGTGCACACTGCCGAATGTTTGTCATTCGGGCAGCGGGGGTAGACAACGGCCTTCTCAAGGTCTGTTCTAAAAAAACAAATAATTGTCAAGCTGCTGTTTACACATAGCCAGGATAAGAAAATTAAACTTCCAGTAGCACATTACTCTGGAAGGTACAGTGCGGTCAACGCCCTATGCCTTGCTGAAGCGGACAAGGTACGTCCTAGTAGACAGCTTTACTGGGGGCTAATCATCAGCGTTGGGCACAGAGATGGAACCAGATATCGCTCTCCTCAGAGTGCCCCTGCTTGCTAGAATACATCTCCTACATGCCACGGGCAGTCAGCCAGGACCGTATGCTGCAGCACTGTTTGCGGCCATGGTTCCCAGGGCTGTGCTTTGCAGCTGGCGGGGCAAAGTGTACGTCTTTGGGAGCGTTGGCACAAACGCCATCCCATCCAATCTGAGTACTAGGCTCTGGAGGTACATTGAAGAATCATTTACTGACCTACATGCAGATGATTACTTCACAATCATTGCTTGTGTTGATGCCCTCCTCATGGATGGCGAGTAAGGAGCATGCACAGCTGGGAGACACAGCAAGCACCCCCGCAACGCACAGTGATATTTTAACGTGAGATAGACTTTTAGCATTACAAAGCAGAAACTTACCAGAGCCCCCCTCAGCCGACTCAAGGGACATGCTGCAATTCATGTCTTCTAGAGAGGACGTATCAGCGGGGGTGCAGAACAGCTCCTGGCTACACGCTGCCTCGCTTTGCCCTGGGTTCTCCTCCGTCTCCCCCACCACCTCCTCAAGGTCCTCATCCAACTCCGTTGTGGCATTGACTTCATCTGTGGTTACAGATGTGTCCACTGTGGTGTTTGGAGTTATTGTGGGGTCACCACTGAGGATGGCTCCGATCTCCTGATAGTACCTGCATGTAGCAGGCGCTGATCCCGATCGCCGGTTTCCCTCCTTCGCTCTCTGATAGCTGATTCTTAGCTCCTTCACCTTTGATCTACACTGCAATGTGTCTCTATCATAACCTTTCTCCGTCATTGCCCGAGAAATCATGCCAAATGTGTCGTAATTTCGTCTGCTGCCGCGAAGCTGCGCCTGCACAGCGGACTCTCCCCAGATGCTGATCAGGTCAAGCACCTCTGCCGTGGACCAAAGGGGTGCGCGTCTTCCGCGACGGGTCGCCATTGCTACTGGAAACGCTGCTGCACTCCAATGCACTCCACGAGGAAAAGACCAGGAAATGAAACTGACGAAATATTTGAAAATCCCGGGATTCAACTGTGGGCGGGGACAGTTTCGTCACTGCCAAAGAGCGGGCGGGGGGAAGTCCAGAGAGGACGACTTGGGAATGATGGGACATTTCCGGAGGCCGATCATTGCGCGGTAAGCGTACACACGAGCACAAACGCGCAACAGATGATACGCAACAGCTGTTACCACTCTCGTTGGAGTGGTTGTTGGATTGCGCTACAACAAGGCGCTTATCGCGCAACATCAACGTTGCACGTCTGTACACTGTGCTAGTTAACGTGCGGTAATGATTTTTAACGCGCAATATGGTGATCGTGTAGACAAGGCCTGAGTTGCAGGCGGTGTGAATGTGTGACTGTTGCTTTAATTGGTGGGGTGCCAACGACAGAGCATTCCAGATATAATCTCTCTCCTTGCCTTGCAAGTGAAATAGGATAAACATGACAATCAGTCTTAATTATTTCCTCATGCTTACTGCTGCCCAGTAAAATAACTTGCGTTTGGCAAAGGAAAGTCTTGTTTCCTGAGGCTATGTACACACGATCACTTTATTGTGCGGAAAGGCTCCTTACCACACAATAAAGCAAATAGTGTACACACGATCAATTTCCTCTGTTGTGCGGCAACACCCTCTTGCCGCGCAACAGTTAAACCACTCAAAACGAGAGTGGTAGCATTATTGCGGAACAGCTGATCCACGGTAATGCTCATGTGTACTCATTTTGCGCAATAGACAGCCTCCGGAAATGTCCCAGGGTGCCAATCGAAGCCACTCTGGGACATTGGAGCTGTCAAATATGTCAATTTCACTGCTCTAGCAGAGCAGTGAAATTGAGTATTTTTGGGAGCTGCCCGGTTTGGCAGCTCCCCTGGACTGAGCTAGGGGGCTGGCCCGAACCAACTGCCCACGCTGGTTCGAGCCAGCCCCCCAGCTCAGCCTCGGGGCTTCGGATGACAGCGGGGGCTGGCAACGCAGCCCCCGCTGCCACCGGAAGCCCTGCAGCTGGGCTAGGGGGCTGGCTGTGGGCAGTGCACGGTGGGACAGGTGCCCACCATGCACTGCTCTTCTTTCGCAAAGGAGCATTCACACGGTGAATGCTCCTTTGCGAAAGAAACAGCATGTGTGTACACAAGAAAGCGCTATATTTATAGTGCTTTCCTTGTCCCGCAATAAGTTATTGCGGGACAAGTGTTCTCGTGTGTACATAGCCTGAGAAAGGACTCCACTGCCTTATGCTAATACAGTACTTCTCAACTTTTTAGAGGGCTGAGGAACACCTAATGGTATTAATTACTTTACTCGGATCACCTGATGAAGACATTCTTGAGAAAGCTGGTAACAGTGGCAGGAGATTTAAAATGCCTCAGTTGCAGCAAAGCATCCAGGTGTGCATCAACGTCCGCCGCCACGCGCCTGGAAGCTTTGCTATTGCCGCGGCATTAAATTGCTCCTTCCCCCTCCCCATTCAGTCCCCCCAGTGGGGATGGGTCAGGGTCCCCATTCAGTCCCCCCAATGGGGATGGGTCAGGGTCCCCATTCAGTCCCCTCAATGGGGATGGGTCAGGGTCTCCATTCAGTCCCCCCAATGGGGATGGGTCAGGGTGGGTCACGGGACACCTGCACTATGTCTGAAGAGCACCAGCTGAGAAACGCTGAGCTAATGACTAGAGACAGTTGGGGGTGATAATGGAGATCTCTGACTGTCAGGGCAGGTGCAGACAGATGTTGATCTTTGCCAGCCCAGGCACCAATCTCTTCCTTCTGAAACTTGTTTGGAATCTAAATCTAGCAAACTGAGGCATCCGACGTTTTTTAGCTAGAAGGCTGACCAGTCTTATACAAATTGTATAGCTCCTAGAAGCCCAAGTCACCGACCTCCTTGTGCTCAGCACTGTATAAAAACACACCAAAAAGACAGGCCCTGCCCTGAACCATTTGCAATCTAAGTATAAGGTGAGAGATAGTAGGCGGAGTGGACAGACTGGGAGAAGCACATGGTAATTGGATGTGATCAGCCTAAGGAAGGCTCATAGACTGGGGGAGGGGTATAGTTCTGGTTTTGGGACTATTTGAAACTACAGGATAGGACCCAAAAGGGTCTCTGTTATATCTGGGGATCAGGAGCCTGGTTTAGAGCATATAGTGCATCTTCTTTGGGTTTAGCTGCAGTTGGTTGGAAATCCATCCACTTAAGCTAAATCAATGTAACCAGGCCTGCTGCCAATCAGCTTCAGATAAACTTGAGACAGAAAGCCTGTTATGAACTGACCTCAGCTAAATCAATTTAATATACTCTTAAGCCAATATGAATGTCCATTTGCAGTTGTAACTAAATCAGCTTAAATTCATGCCTTTAGTTAAACTGATGTGATATTATGCAGAGGGGAATTTGGAATACACAGGAAAGGGGAGCATCTCTTCTTTACCAAGCTGCATAGAGAGACCTGATTCTTCTCTCTTTGATGTCTGTATTTCCGGATGGCTTGTGATGTGAAAATCCATTCTTTGCTAGGGGAAATTTCATCTGTGGATATATTTCTCTGTCTGCTTAGACATCTCGGCAGTACTGCAGCATCTATTTCACTTACCTAGATGTGGGCAGTTTTTCTCGACTTGCAACTTCTGAGATGGAAAATGTTTGTGACTATAAATATTTTCTAAAAAACTCTTCGGTTCAGCAAGTAGGGGTTCCCTACCCCCATTGGGTACTCTTGGGTAAGGGCACATTGAACTCACTAACCAAGTTCCAAGTGAGTCTAAGCTGATGGAGCCATATTGTGGCCTGGCAAAATCATCATGTGAAATTTGCCAGGAAGGGACAAGGCTAATTAGCCTGCCTGTCCTCGGACGAGAAACTTTCCCACCTGTCAAACAAACCCTGGCTTTTAGAAGGAGTAGAATTTTGCAAGGCTGCTATCCAAGCTGAGTCGAGGCTGAGAGCCTGCCGTGATCATTTCCCCTTGCGGATAAAGGGGAATAATAGAAGCTGTGTCTCACCAGGCAGCCTGCGACTCCACACTTATTTCCAATTCTCTTCCTCATTCCCATTTATTTTCAAATCATTGTTGCCTATTCCAGGAAGCACAACCTTGAAATTGTGACTCTTTTAGCTCCTCACTGGGTCTGTTCTCTTCCAGCCTGTCTATTCCCTTAAAAATGCATCAAACCCTTAGGGAAGGGGCTGGAGCAAAGAGCCCTTTTCCCTCCTCTCAAAGTTCAGTTCCGTCACAGAAGCAGGAGCTGCCAATCTGTGATTCCCGAAAGGGAATAACCCATGTTCTCACTCCTTCCATCCAGCATTAGAGCAGTACAAGACAGCAATGCATGGGGCATGTGCCAGTTTTCCAATGGTCTGGGTCGTGTTTTGATTGGACCTTCCTGCTCCCCCAACTCTCCTTCAGCCCCAGAGACTGCAGATTCGGTCTAAACTGAAACTTTTCACAGGAAATTCTGTCAGCAATTTGGGGAGACAGAGACACCCAGCCCAAAACAGCCTGATGGTTAGGGCACTGACGGAGAATGCGGGCGACCTGGTTTGAGTCCAGTCATTAGAACAGCATTTAGTGCATCCTGGGTGCACCAGGCTGTGCAGTTCATATTTTGGTTGGTGGCGAAAACTCAGAGAGAGAAATTTTTTCCTCCCCCCCCCTTTTTTTTTTTAAACTGAGGAAGTTCAAATTCAAACCAAGGTGGCATTACAAATTGGTTAAAAAAAAAATCTCGTTTAAAAAAATATCAACATGGAACATTTTGACTCTTTTGCCATTCCCCTCCCCCAGCTGAAACTATTCAGTAAAATCATCACAAATTTGCAAACCGGCTTGATCAACCCGAATCTGCATTTTTTTCAACTGACATAAGGTTTAGTCTAAAAAATGTCATCCAACTCTCTCAATTTTGCGTGCACCTCACAGGAGCCGTATTGCTCAGAAAGGGGCCTCTGGCAAGCTTAATTGGTTCCAAGAGCCTCTCCTCCCGTGTGGTCGTGGCTTTGCTTTGTGTTGATCCAGATGTCCCAGGCCTTCAGAGATTTGAGCTGGGGCCCACGTAAGAACAGAGCGAGAGGCCAAATGCCAGTCTGCCATGGCGTTGTTAGAGACCCTGGCAGCACAGGGGGGCTAGTGCTGCTGCCTTGACCACCCCCCCCTCTCTGCATCCCCAAATTCCTCCTGCACTTTCTTTCGTTTCCCATGCCCCCATTCCTACAGGTGCCATCACCATGGTGGGAGGTCCTCCCAAGGAGCACTGCTGCTTTGATTCCTGCACGGCCCAGAGACATCCCCCCGCCCCTGGCCAGATGTGACACGTGTCTGTCCTTTGTGTGATTGATGCTCCTCCAGTTTTACTCCTCCTTTCCCCATACATGTCAGTCAGCGGGGGCCACTGGGGAGTCCCATCCGAATTGCCTCCCACGCTACCACTGTCACTCTTCTTTTGTCAGATACCCAGCAGGGGGATGAGTGGCCTGGGGGCCTGGTGTAGGGTGCCCTCTTTTCTAGGTCCAGGGATCACACCTAGTGGCCGCTGGTTATTTAAGCAGCTTTGCAAGCCTCTGTTGGGAGGCAGGCATCCATGGCCTGGGCATCCTTGTTGATCACAGGATGACACTGAGCCACCAATGTGATGTGGCAGTGAAAAAAGCTAATGCAGCCGTAGGATATATCAGATGAAGTATTTCCAGGAGAGACAGGGAGCTCTTAGTGCTGTTGTACAGGGCACTGGTGAGACCACATCTGGAATATTGCGTGCAGTTCTGGTCCCCCCATGTTTAAGAAAGGTTCATTCAAACGGGAACAGGTGCAGAGAAGGGCTATAAGGATGATCTGCTAAATGGAAAACCTGCCTTATGAGAGGAGACTTAAAGAGCTTGGCTTGTTTAGCCTGACCGAAAGAAGGCTGAGGGGAGATACGATTGCGCTCTAGAAATACGAGGGAGGGAGAGAATTACTGGAGTTCAGTGCCAATGTGGTCGAACAAATGGATATAAACTGGACATTGGGAAGTTTAGATGCAGGTTTCTAACCATCAAAGGAATAAAGCTCTGTAATAGCCTTCCAAGGGGAGCTGTGGGGGGAACTGCCCCCCCCCCCCAAAAAAAAAAAAAAAAACTAGCTGGCTTCAAAACTGAGCTTGATAAATTTATGGAAAGGATGCTATGATTGGATGGCCTACTTTGGCAATTGACCAAACTTTGACTACTAAGGTAGATATGCTAATGGTCTGTGATGGGGTGTTGGGTGGGCGGGTTCTGAGTTATTGCAGAGAATTCTTTCTTGGGGGACCGGCTGATGAGTCTTGCCCACATGTTCAGGGTTTAACTGATCACCATATTTGGGGTCGGGAAGGAATTTTCCCCCTGGGCACATTGGCGAGGGCTCTGGGGGTTTTTCACCTTCGTCTGTAGCATGGGGCACGGCTCACTTGCTGGTGGATTGTCTGTACCTTAAAGTCTTTAAATTATGATCTGAGGAATTTAATAACTCAGTCATAGGTTAGAGGTTTATTGCAGGAGTGGGTGGGAGGTTCTGTGGCCTGCATTGTGCAGGAGGTCAGACTAGATGATCATATTGGTCCCTTCTGACCTTAAAGTCTGTGCGTCTATGACCAGAGTGGCCCTTGGGAAAGGAATGTCTTCTCCCAGCAACGAATGACATGGTGGGAGTGGGACTGAGAGGGAAGTTTTCGGCCGGGCCTGGGCATCTTGAAGCTCTGACAAAGCCCCCAAACCCTTCCCCTCCCCCCAAGCACTCTCTTTCCTGGGTTCTGGTGGGTAGGTCTGGGGGACCCTGTCTGTAGCAGAGGTGGCCCTGAGACACGGACCTGCATCTCAAGAGGCTTCTAGGCCTGCGGCAAGCTGAATGTGGGGGCTATTTCTAATGGCCCCCCCCCCTCCCATGGCCAGAGACTGCTGGCAGAGGAGGAAAGAAGGTCTATGTAACTCCTTAATATGGCCCTGGGTTCAGGTCCTGACTCATCCACACTTAAATGTCTCTGGCCGTTTCCTAGCTGTATCAGAGGGATACTCTACTATATACTCTCTTTGTCTGTGCTGGACACAGGATCTTCACGGCAGGGACTGGTTCTGCTTGTACAGCTCCTAGCACACTACATTTGGTTAGGGCTTTTATGCACTACCACCCATGCAAACAGTCTAAGGTATTTCTCTGGCCGTAACACCCGAGCACTCCATGTTCAATGTGTTTATCTGCCAATGCCCCTGGGAGGTAGGGCAGTGTTACTATCCATGTTGTCCAGAGGGGAAACTGAGGCACAGAGCAGCCAAGAGACTTGGATGGTCTGTGGCAGAACAGGGAAGGGAAGTGGGGGTCTCCCTTATTGGAGGCTAATGACCTAACAAATGTTCCATCCTGCTTCTCTGAGCAAGGAGCAACAGGATGAAGGAGAACCCACGTGGAATTGCATTTCTTATTCCCAATATGTGAAAGAATTAAAAACACGACACTTCCCCAGCTCACTGCTATATACGCTGTTGCTCTGCTTTCCAATTTGCCTGGCACAGGCATCCCTGGCTTGGGGCGAGAATTTTGACCGTCTAGGAAACATGATGATTGCACTGGATAAAGTGGAGACAATCACTTCCTTTCTGAGGAAAGTCCTGCTATTTTGTACATAGGTGTGTGAATTCCAGCCCTGACTTTTTTCACACTGGAGCACTTTCATTGCAAGCACACGTCATATCTACTGTTCTTTTGGCTTATTCTAACCAGAAGGCCCTTTAATTTTGTTTTGTCAGGAGTATTGTGTTAGCCTGTTCGCTCTACTCACTTTCCTGTACTACCCAGTGTCTGTATCTACTGCCTCATCTCTGACACTTTGACTGTAAGCCCTTCAGAGGCAGGGGCTGTCTCTTTGTACAACAACTAGTGTAGTAAAGCAGTCGTGAGCGGGTTAACTGGAGTGTTATAGAAGGGTTCTATACTCTACCCCTTGCCTTATATTCTGGTTAGTCAGTGGGAGTTTCCCCTCTAGTGTGATGATGCTTTTATAGATAAAGCCCCCGGTTCTGAGCCAGCAGAGCTGCCAGGTGGAGCCTCAGGTACTGCAGAAGAGAGGAATGTGGGGGGATGTGCTAGCAGCCTTCAACTACCCGGAGTGGGGTTTTAGAGCAGATGGAGCTAGGCTGGTCTCAGTGGTAGTAGATGACAGAACAAGCAGCAATGCTCTCAAGTTGCAGTGGGGAGGTCTAGGTTGGATTTTAGGAAAAAGGTTTTCATTAGTAGGGTGGCGAAGCACTGGAATGGGTTAGCTAGGGAGGTGATGGAATCTCCATCCTTAGCGGTTTCTAAGGCTTGGCTTGACAAAGCCCCCCCCGGCTGGGGTGATGAAGTTGGAGTTCCGACCCTAAGAGCCCTTCCATCCCAAATCTGCTGTTATAACTAACACACAATCACAAGCACTCTGACAGATAGCTCTGGGTGTCACTGAGGCTGGATTGCTCCCTGATGCCCGCGCGGGCCCAGGGCTCGTGGCACCTCTCCTGAGCTTGGATAATTTGAAAGACTGCTCTTCCTGGTGAGATGTTGCCTCCCGCCAGGCTATGAGGGCTGAACCGCCTGGGCAGGGCCCAGCCCAGCCTCGCTGCGCCACACCTGAAGTCGCGTTTCTTTTGGGTCCTGAAGAATTGAAGGTTTAATGAAACAAACAAGCACTCAAAAGGCAGCTCCCCAAGCAAATTGGTTAATTTGCAGCCAGTTTAATTGCTCATCACTGTTGCTTGTTCCATATTAATGAACAGATGGTTGGAAAACTTCCTGCCATAGACGGCAGCCTTGGAAATACACTGGCAGGCAGCTGGGCCTCTGAACAAATCATTAACTGCTCGCGAGGGGCAATCGGTTGCCAAGTCTTTGCATATTAATCAAACTTTATGAATTATGAGTGAGGCGAGGGTGGGGTCCCCACAACACAGCAGCTGTCTGGGCAGGGGATGTGAAGTGGGAAAGGGTCTTACTGCAGGGATGGCGCAGAGCAGCAGGTGGCAGCAACGGTGTTTTGTTGGAAAACGGAGAGATGTTTCACACCTTTGCTACGGCTGCGGCCTGAGTATGAAAAACAAACTCCCCTGCTAAATCCCAGCTCGATGCTGTTTGCAGGAAAATGAAAGCACCTGCACCCCGCTGCACCAGACAATTGCCCCCCCCCCTTCCTGCCCTCGCCTTCTCATTGTGCAATGGCAGGATTGCAAATAACCCTAAAAAATTGGGCCCGTGCTGAGCTTCTCTGGGGGTCTGCGACGCTGTTGGCACCGATGTGGCTTGGTTGGCCCAGGGACGAGGCTTTTCCATTTCCCAGGGCAGGACAGGCTCTATCTGGGAGTCAGGTCAGCTCTAGAGTAACCCTCCCTGTGCCTCCAGCTCATGGGTCCCACCCAGGCTGACCCCTTTCCAACAAAGCTGATTAGTTTCAACCAGCTGGCTGGAAAGAACAGACCTGGGGAGCAGGGAGATGTGACTGGAGCCAGTGAGCATCTGAATGGTGGCAGCAGCCAGGAGGGAGGGAGAGAAAGTGACATGTGGCAGGTGTGCGAGGGTTAACTTGGAGGGAAGAGTAAAATTAAGAAGTGGGGAGTATCCTGAGAGGGAAAAGTACTAGGGAATTCATGGAATGGAAACAAGGGAGTCCTGTCACTGGGGTATTGGCCAGGACAAATTGTTGGTCAGCATAAAACTGGCAATAAACTTGCAGTGTCCTAAGGGCCAGGCTAGATGGGCCGGGATTGGGTGCCTTCCCTACCTGCTTGTTCAGGTGTTAGAGATTTCAAGTGCTAGAGAAACAGGAAGTTGCACTATTCTTCCACAACCCACGAGTGGGCAGCCTCAGGACAGTGATACGGTTAATCAGGATCAGCTCAACGGCCCAGTCGTGTTTAGCTTATGGCCCACAGAGTAAGACTATAAGAACAGCCGTAGTGGGTCAAACCAATGGTCCACCTAGCCCAGTATTCTGTCTGCTGGCAGTGACGAGTGCCAGATACTTCAGAGAGAATGTACAGAACAGGACAATTATTCAGTGATCCATCCCCCATCATCCATTCCCAGCTTCTGGCAGTCAGAGGCTAGGGACTGGAGCTGCATCCTTGACCATCTTGGCTAATAGTCATTGATGGACCTTTTCTCCATGCACTTATCTAGTTCTTTTTGAGATCCTGTTATAATTTTGGCCTTCACAACATCCCCTGGCAATGAGTTCCCCAGGTTGACTGTGCATTGTGGGAAGAAGTATTTCCTTTTGTTTATTTTAAACCTGTTGCCTATTAATTTAATTGGGCAATTCCTGGTGCTTGTGTTCTGTGAATGGATAAATAACACTCTCCTATTCCCTTTCTCCACAGGAGTCATGATTTTATAGGCTTTGATCATAGCCCCCCCATAGTTGTCTATTCTCCAAGCAGAGCAGTCTCAGTCTTTTTAATTTCTCCTCATATGGAAGCTGTTCCATATCCCTAATCATGTTTGTTGCCCTTTGGTGTACTTTTTCCAATTCCAATACATCTTTTTTTTGGCATGAGACATCCAGATCTGCAGGCAGTATTCAAGGTGTGGGTGTACTGTGGTTTTATACAGTGGCATTCTGATATTTAGTCATATTTTCTATCCTTTTCCTAATATTCTGTTAGCTTTTTTTTGACTGTTGCTGTGCTTAGAGGAGTTTTCAGAGAACTATCCACTATGACTCCAAGCTCTTTCTTGAGTGGTAGCAGCTACCTTAGGCCTCATCACTTTGTACATGGCGTCAGGATTATGTTTTCCAACGTGCATTACTTTGCATTTATCAACATTGAATTTCATTTGCCATTTTATTGCCTAGTTACCCAGGTCTGCTTACGAGCTTTGGTGAGGAAACTTGTCAAAGGCTTTTTGATAGTACAAGTACACACTATCCACCGGACCACCCTTGTCTACATCATTGGTGAGCCCTTCAAAATGTTCTAATTAGACTGGGGAGGCATGATTTCCCTTTACAAAAGCCATGTTGATTCTTCCCTGGCACATTATTATCTGTGTCTTGTAAATATGGCCTTTACTTTATTTTCAACCAAGTTGCCTGGTACTGAAGTTAGGCTTCCATTTTCCCCTGCTCAGATGTGGAACCCTTCTGCCCATCCTGGCCAGAGCTAGTGGGCAGCATAGGCACGTAGGCATGGCTGGGCGGGAGCAGACCCATGCTCTGTCTAGTCCAGTATCCTGATGACAGCCCAGCATTGCCCAGTTCACAAAGCTCACTCCCTCTCCCCCCCCCCCCCCCCCCCCCGACTACAGTCTGCTGACTTTGGGGTCTTGTTTTGAAAATGACCCCTTGCCTCTGTGACCAGCTGAGCCAAAGCCCTGGATCCCCCAAAGCCCTCAAGAGGGCTAGTGGGAGTTAGGGACCTCTGGATCCTGATCCACGACTCGAGGTTGCCTCTGGTATTATTTATGAGCAGAGCCAATCAGGGTCAGGTGAATGAATGCGGGCTGCTAGCTACTGGGAAGTTTACACACCACAAGTTCTGTCTGTCCAAAAATATATCAAAGGATGGCTATCAACGGGAATCCTCTGTCTGTAAGCATGTATCCTGGCAGGTGGGTCTGGATGTAGGAGCTCAGCTGGGTTGTGGAACAGAGGGGTCTGGGGGTCAGCAGCCAGGAACATTTGCTAGCTGGAGCTGCCCTTCTGAGTCATTCAGATGCCTTTTCCATCCCTGGAGACAAGTTCCAAACGGGTAGTCATGTTAGTCTAGGTCAGCAAAACAAACAAGGAGTCTGGTGGCACTTTTAAAGCCTAACAAATTTATTTATCATGTAAGCTTCAAGTGTCTGACAAAGTGGGCTCTTCTCTCATGAAAACTCACATGATAAGTAAATTTGTTAGTCTTTAAAAGTTCTACCAGACTCCTTGTTTGTTTTCCATCCATGAACTAACTCACACTGCCCTCTAGTGGCAATGGGATCACATACAGCGTTTGGGGAGCCTGGCATAATCTGGCTACCAGAATCCACTGGGGTCCCTGCTTTAAGAGCTGGAGGCATCTGGTTCAATCCCAGTTGCCCAGACACATGTGCCTCCAGTGTCACTTGAGTGACTATCCTGTCAGCCCCAGGTGTTCCTGGTTCTGTCCCTTTTGCTCCCATGCGCTTCCTGTCATTAGGGGCATCTTCAGCACTTTTAACAAAGGAGCTTTAGGACCAGCCCTGTAATGGCAGGAAACAGAAGTGCTGTTGATTTCAGCAAAGCAGGCTGCACTTTATGGCCTGGAGAGGCAACCTGGAGCAAGCAGGGCATGGACATGGGGAGGGGGAAGAGCAGTGGATACAGCACCTATCTAGGGCTATGTCTACACTACAAAAAGTTAGGTCGACTTTGTTAAGTCGACCTAATAAGGTCGACTTTAGGTTGACCTAAGTCGACCTTATTAGGGTGACTTAGCAACATGGTTTCCCTGAATGGGCACTTAGTAAGTTGACCTAATTGCCCTTAGGTCGATCTAATAAAGTGGGCATAAGCATCCACACTGTGCTTAGGTTGACCTAAGGAGTCAACTTAAGGGTTAGGTCGACTTAACAGGAGGGTCTTATTAAGTTGACCTAAGCTTTCATTAAGTCAACTTAAGGAATTTCTTAAATGGACTTAATGAAAGCCGAGTGAGGATTGGGACTAAGTTAGGTTGACTTAAGCCGCTTTAAGTCGACTTAACTTGCCAGTGTAGACATAGCCTAGGATTCCAGAGGCCAGGGCTCTGTCCATCATCTGGCTTTTGGGAAGTCGTTGCCCATCTCTGTATCTCAGAGTCCTTGTCTGTTTTGGCTGCGAGCTCTTTGGCTAGAGGAAAGCCCATGCATACGGATGTGGCCTGGATCTCAGTTGGGTTCCAGATGCTGCTGTGATCCCAGAACATGGGCCCGCCCCATCCCATATCCCATTTAATGTGCTGCCACCAACTCCAGACAGGTCACTGTGACTCGTCTGAGCAGGCCAGGGATGGTGCTGCCGTGTGTGATATTGTGATGTGGCCACAGGCCCATGAGGAACGGGCCTGAGACCCCCACAGGCTGTTGGGCAGAGAAGACTCTTGGGGGGCTGGAAGACCCACGATCCATTGCCAGGCCCCTGAGGCGTCCAGGCCCTGTGAGGCGCTGTGCAGTCAGTTTGCTGGGCCTGGATCTGACTCCCAAGGCCTCTGGCTAGCAGAGCCCACTTTGCTGGCACTAAGGAGCTGCAGAAAGATGCGAGGAAGCAGCGGGACTGATCTGTTTCAGTGGCGATTGCTGCAGAATTGTCTCCCCCGCTAAGTTGTGATTGCCCTGAGAAGAGACTTTCCCCGCCACTCACTGAGCATTATAATTACTCTCCAGCTAACGACCCAGATCACTGCGTCTGTGGACAGAAGGCCCCATCCTGGAGTTAGCTGGAGGGACCCTTTGTTCTGCAATGCGGACAGTGGCCTCTTTCTCCAACCTCTGCATTATGGCTGCTCAGCACCTGGCCCTTATCCCTCAGCTCTGGATCCTCAGCAGAGCATGGGACATTACACCTAATTTGAATGATCCATGCTGGCGCCAATGTGGAGAATGGGGGGCCCTGCTGCTAGGGAAACTGGTGAAAGGACCCCCAAGGGCTAGAGCCAGGGAGACTAAAATGCTCACTTATTCCCAGAGATGGTTTCCTGAATGAGGGCGAGACACCTGCGGCGGGTTGCAGGGGGGGGCCTGCTTGGCTCAGCATGGTGTACAGGGCATGCTTTTTGAGTCTCCCCATACCCTGTCCTCTGGCCATTGAGCTTTTATTTTACATTTCCCTTTAGCTGCTGATTAGCTTTCGCTGCACAGTGTGTATGTGACGGTGTCTGTTTTCCTCTAGCGTGCATTAAAACCTTGCATAAGCAGAGCGGCTTTAGCTAGAGAACGTGGGAGAGAGTAGCTGCATGTTGCTGTGTCATGCTGTTTTGCTTGGTTCGTTTCTAACTCTTTGTAGCAGCTCTGGAGGCCCATCAAGGGCTGTTAGCCAGGATGGGCAGGGATGCAAAACCATGATCTGACATGCCCCTAGCCTCTCTTTGCCAGAAGCTGGGAATGGGTGCCAGGATGGATCCCTTGAGGTGCACCTGGTCTGTTCATTGCCTCTGAAGTATCTGGCACTGATCACTGTCAGAAGACAGGATACTGGACTAGATGGCCCACTGGTCTGACCCAGCACAGCCATTCTTATATTCACATCTGCCTGCCCTGGGTGTGACATTGAAATTCTCCTACCAACAGGCTGCTCACAGTTTTGCCAACTCCAGGAATTTAAACATGATGAGATTTGTTTATGTAGCAAAATATTTTTTTTAAAAAAAAATGAAACACTTTAGGCTCATTTTTCTGAGCCTTTTGGGTCCCCCTTGGGTTGTGTTTTCAAGCTCTCCCATTTAACCACTAGGGTGAATGATTTTTTTTTTTTTTTTTTTTTTAAAGGAAAAGTGAAATTCTCGGCTGATCACTCCAATATTTGGGGCTCTGTGAGAAATCTCACATAGATCCTTTATCAGTGATACTAGAGTAACAGTGATGAGTCACTGGAATTTTGGGACACCAGCGTCCACCAGAGTCCTGATTCCCAGGTTCTACCCCTCCAGGCTTACCTTCCTATAGGCATTGCCTGTTCTTTGCCTTGTGTCCCCTGGGATGCAGCAAGGTTCCAGGTGTGGCCCCCATTCAGGCAGGGGATGGGGATGTGCAATCTGTGAATCGTTCTCTTGATGGGCTGCCTAACCCGAGATCTTCATGCCAAGCTGAGCAGGTGACTGGGGTGACTGTGCCACATGGGACGATGGAAGAGAGCGACAGAAAATTGGAAGCCAGCTCAATGCTCTTAGACTGGATCAGGGGTGCAAGTTCCCTGACTGTGTGTGAGAAGACAGTGGATTTCTCCTGTGTTCCCAGAGCTTGTCAGCTGGCCAGCCAGCGAGATGGTGAGAGCCTGGTGACAAACCTAATGCTAAGGGAAGGGCCAGGAATTGTCTCTCGTGGTGACTGAGCACTCTTCTGGTCTGGAAAGGGTGCACAGACACAAAGTCCGCTGTTTGGGCTCGGTTTGTAGTTTAAGGGTGAGGTCTGGGACAGCAAATTCACACCTAGGGGCTGATATTTACGCACTGCTGTAGGGGACTTGCCAAGGTAAACTAAGTTGTGTTTGTGGAGATCTGCAAACACACCAGGTATGTGTGAAGTGTTTCAATACCCACTGTGGACTAGGTGACCAATCCTGGAGGTGCTATTCTAGAGCGGGGCCTATCAGCTGATCACCGGTGGCCATCTCTACTACAGGTGGGCAGTGCAACTCCCAGCTTACGGAGATTGACCTTGTGCAGTGGTTCCCAACCTGTGGGGCTGCGAGGGTACTGCAGGTGGTCCACGGGTAGGGCGGGGGGGAATAATGTAATAATAATATAATCCTGTGTACCTCTTAGATATCATATTGAATGTTACGTTATTATTCGCAATGTAATTTGCTTCCCAAAGCATTCTCTTGACGTCTGCAAAACAACATTAGACTTCTCTTTAGGTAAGTGTTATCTTTTCCCCCACTGGTAGGCTTACTGTAGGTAAAAGTACTGTGCTGAGTGCAATATGTTTTTGTGAGTGAGCATAATAAATTCTTAGAAATAGCTGCCATTTAGTGGCTTGCTTACATGGTGGTCCGCAAAAGCTTTTGATGCCAGTGTAGTGGTCTGCAGAAAGGAAAAGGTTGGGGACCGCTGAACTAGTGTGCGGGATGTAGCACGTAGGCATAGCGGCAGGAAGGGCAAGCTGCGCCCATCCAGGAGCTAGGTATGTGCTCCGACAGCTTGCTGCTTGCGCATGGCGGTGATGGTTTTTAGTGCGCTTGCTCAGCGCTAGCCTGGGTATTTCTCCTCAAGCTAAAACCCTATTGGGTGGGCCTCTCCCCTCAGCTACAGCCCATTTTTCATGGGAAAAGGTGTGTGTGAAAGTGAGGGGGGGAGGTGACAATGAGTCTCCACAGAGGGCAGTGTAGGAACCATTACTCTAGTCCCTCTGGGTCTCAGTCCTTTATTTTCACTTTTATCTGTTAAATCTTTTGCTCCAGTTTGAACTATCACATGCCTCAGTCCTCTGAGGTCTTACCTGTCCCTGTGGAACGGCACAGGCATGGATCCTGGGCACAGAACGTCCCAAAGATGTTTATACGGTGCACAAGAAACCAAGACAGCCAGGTGATTCCTTCAGCCTGACGAATCCTTCAGCTCCACTCTGGACTGGTGAGCAGGAAGCCATGGGTTTGGTGTCCCATCCCCCATTCTCAAGCCACCCAAAATCCACACGTGACTTCAGTAGCCGTCACATGTTATCCATGTGCTATAGAGGGGACAGCAGATCAGTGGCATGCAATGATCCCTAGCTATTAGGCATGCTTTCTAGTTTCTGCATGAGAGTATTTGCACATAAAGCCAAATTCTCTCCTCCACACATCAATCAAGACAACTCCTCTGAAGTTACTGAGAGCTACTTCGGAGTTCCACTGAGGTAACTGAGAGCAGAGTCCAACCCTTTTTTAAAATTAAAAGGAAGCTTTTCTGGGATGGTACAGAGCCAAAATTGACATTTCCTTGGTTTTTAAAAGCTCTTAGCACCCCCAAGGTCAATTGAACGCTCGCTATGATTTGTATCTATTTCCCCATTCCAGCTAAAACAGGGTTGTGGGTTTTTGGTTTTTAATGGTGGTTTGGATTTAAACACTGGCATTTGCAACCCAACAATGAGAGACAAAAAAGGACTAAGGGAAACATTTTCAAAGATGCCTATGTGACTGCAGAGCTTAAATCACATTCACAGAAGTAATGTAGGCATTTGGGGCAGATTTTGGAAGGTAGTTAGGTGCCTCGGAAGCACCTATCTGCATTTTTAAGGTTTTCAAAAGCATCCAATTGCCTAAGCCCAATGGCCTTTCAATAACATTTAGGTCCTAAAGTGACTTAGGAACTTTTGAAAAATTTACTCTTAGTCTGTTCAGTCTGATTTGAGTGACAAATTACAGGAACAAAACACAAATAAATGGTGAAAAGTCAAGTTGATCGATCTCCAAAGATTGCCTCTGTTTTAATAAAGGGAGCTGTTTTATTGATAGCAGGTGAGGGTTTTTCATTGAGAATTCATTTTTAATTTAGATTGCAAGTGTTTAGGGGCAGGAACAGTCTCTTAGTCTGTGTTTGTGTCCTTAGATGGTACCAAAATAAACATGACTCAGTCTGTTGTATGAATGGGTCAGGTTCTGCCCTGTTATTTCCCATGGGAAGTACTGCAGCGTCTGCCGTAGCAATAAACCTGTGCCCCTTCTGAAGTTCCAGCTTGTTTCCTCCTCATTTTAGCCCAGGGCAGTTATGGCTCGGAAAGCAGGATGAGACAGCGGACGTGAGAGTCTAGAATTAGGGTGGGCTTGAATCAATTCCACCCTCCCGCCCCTCAAAGGCTCTCAGTTCTGCGTAGGAGCCTCTACTTGTTCAGTACAGCACCTAGCAAATGGGGCCAAAGCCCTGCAATGTGAATGTTAAATGAGAACAATGGGTTGGGACAGATCCCCCAGAGCTAAATTAACCTTGCACGCTGGCCTGTCAGCATGAGATTTTCATGCTGATTCCCAACTTTGCTGAGGGAATGACTACCGAATCTGACCCAGGCAGGCTCCATTTCTGAAAGCACAGAACCAGAGTAAAATTGGGCGTAAGCGCCCTCCAGGAATGGACATGTTTATTTCATAGCTTCCAAATAACCTGAAAGGGACCAGACAAAGATGGGCTTGTTACACCTCTCGTATTAATCTTCCAGTTGTGCTATTGGGGTAATACACAAGCAGCAGTAAGCTCTGGCGTGCCCCAGCTTTGGGTCCTCTCTGTGACTGTCACACCTAACTCAGATAAAGACAGTCCTCTGTCACGCTGTGTCTGTTAACAGTTCCTGGCTCGTGGCAGAGTCCCCCGCTGTGTGCGATCTGCTGTGGACTCCCCCGTCACTCTGTTTCAGTCCCAAGACACACTGTAATATTATGGACACTGAACACCACACGAAAGAAGAAAACCAGCGTTAGCAGAGTCAGCGCACCTATGTTACACCAACCCCTGTTATGCGCTGCTGTCTTGTCTTAAATGACGCCACGCCTTCTTGGGTTCGAAAACACAGCTCAGAGTCACAGGGCTCATGAAAGGGGGGGGAGCTGCGGGACAGGCGCGTTGGTGGGTCTGAGCCGCATGCTCCTTGGAGCATCCTCCTGCAGCAATGCAGTGGGAGCTGGAGGAAGGGTGCCGGGAAAAGGCCTCCAAGCCAACTCCCCTGTCTGCTTCCCAGAGGGAAAGCAGCCCCCCAAGGGATGGCTTGCGGAGGAGAGGTGAGTCCAGGTGTTTGGGGGAAACAACAGGGTGTAGCAGGTGTGGCCCCAGCAGTGGGAGCGTGGGGCCACTGTGCTGCTGGCTCTGGGGTGCGTGGGAAGCTGTCCCCAGGGCCAGCCAGGTGCAAGGGTTTTTTCAAGTGAAGTAAGTGCTAAAAGGGTGGAAGGCTCCTGTGTAGTGGGAATGTGGGGCAGGGTAGTTCTCACCCCATAGAAAGCACTCTACAGGGGTACATCGGGCAGCGCAGTGCCCCAGGCCCATGTGGAAGGTGTTTGTCTCACCAAAGGGGGCACTGAGGGAAGACTCCCTGGAAGAGGCTCCCAGTTCCTGGCAAAGGGGTAGGGACGCTGGGTGCCAAAGTCACAGCGAGGTACGTCCCTTCGTCTCCCCAGAGCTCCTGCCTCCTGGTCCTGCCTTCCCCACAAAGGGAACAGGTTTTGTGCTTGAATTGGTTTGGACGCGGCTGCTGTAGTCTCTCCCCAGCAATGGCCCAAGACAGACATTGTCCCACGGGTTGAGGAAAGAGACTGCAAGTCTTCAGGCAGGGGGACAGAGCGACCAATGGCACCCTCCCGCCCCCAGGCACCCCACAGGAGCCACAGGAGTGTTGTTTTTACGGCGGGCCAAAGTGCTCTGGAAAGAAAAATCCTTAGGAACAGAATAAAGCTGGGGCCAAGATTGGTTCTGCAGTGTCCAGCTCCTTGGCCCCCGGCTGCCCCCCTGCTGCAGGCCACATCCCGACCACTCACACGTGTGTCTGCATTCTCCTCTGCAGCGGCCGGCTGGGGTCTGAGTTTTGGGACGAGGACTGGGAGTGGTGGGAGGAGGAGGCTGAGGCCTTGCTGGCCTTGTCGAACTGCACGTAGCCGTCCTGCTTGCCGCTGCTGCTGACGCTGCTGTCGCACTGCGTGTCGAGGAAGGAGCTGCTGTCGCTCATGGAGCCCCGCTGGAACTCCCGCTCACACAGTTCGATGGAGCTGCTGCCCACGCCCAGGACAAAGCGCTGGCTGTAGTCATAGAGCCGGTTCTGCCCGCTCAGGGTGGTGTAGATGTTGGTGAAGGACATGCCCGTGGGCACCCGCTGCTTGTTGGAGGGTCTTAGGTCTGGCTGGCAGCCTGAGAGGGAGATGGTGGGGGTCGAGTGGTGGTCCTTGAAGGTGTTGACGCTGTAGTAGCCATTGGTGGGGTCCTTAAGGGTGAAACAAGGAATTGTGACACAGCGGCCCTTTGGGATTCTGCGGCAGTAATGCTTGGCAGGCCTGACATGTTCATTACACTTAACTATATGCCCAAAATGTGGCGAGCTGATGGTTAATATTCTTGCCTGGTGTCTGTTCAAAGAGGTGTGGCTATGTGCTAGAACTACAGCGAAGATGAACAAAGCCACCAGCCCAGTGAATGGGGTCGATAGCTTCCTGATTATAAAGATGGGGGTCTGACCCGCAAGTGACAAGCAATTGACTCAGCTGATTGGTATGCACATCTCTGGAAACTGAACAGAGGTGAGAAACTTGCTTAGGCAAAGAATGCCACTTGCTGAAGTTAAGTTTTAGTCTCAGAAGTGTATTTTTATGTTTATTTGTAACCTTTTCCAGCTTTACTCCTTACACTTGGTATCGCTTACATGGAAGACTTCTGGTTAATACGCTTGTTTTACTTTTATTATAAAGCAATTCTGGGCTGTGACTGAAGTAAGAGTGTCTGTCAACCCCCTGTTAACTTCAGGAACTGCCGTGTATTGTCTCTTTACAGGCGCAATGAACTTGATAAAATTCTGTGCGAGGTACAGTCAGGATGACTGGACCCTACAGGGCGAATGGTTTGAGAAAAATTTGGGCCTGAAGGGAAAGTGGGGTCCTTCTGCAAAAAGGAATGGGGTTGGGAAAGCAAGGATGTAACTTCCATGCTTGTAGGCTGGGTTTTGGTGTCAGGATTGTGGTTAGTAGTGAAGGCACAGAGTTGCAGGGCAGGCACGGACAGAGTCCCTTACTGGTCTGGGTTGACCAGTGTCTCAGTTACATATTGGGAATGGAGCAACAGGGAACTCCATCATCACTCACCCTCTCTGTCCCAGGGCCCCTTGCATCCAGTGGTCTGAGAAGGACCACCTAGTATGAGCGATCATCTCCTCATCTGCACCACGGCTTAGACCTGCAATGGTATTTAGGTACCCAATGGCTAAGTCCCTTTGGTTTCAATAGGCAAAATAGATTTTGACTTTCCTGCCCTGCTGCTCTAGGACCTGGGATCTGTTTTGACAGTGCCACCATTCCACTGAGACCTGTCAAACTCACTGCACACCAGTCAGAGAATGACTGGCAGACAGAGATGACTTGCAGACACCGCTGACTTGAATCAGCTATAGACAATGGGCTCCGTGTCCCATCCTTTGTTCCCTGAGCCATCCAGAGGACCCAAGTGAATCCAGTGCTTGTGAGGACAGGGTTGGGAGGGAGCATTTGGTAGCTCTGCTGCCCCTTTCCAGAAGATAACTGTCCTCCCCCCGCCCCCCAAAGCTGCAGCTGACTTGGCTGCTGCCTTGGTCCTTATGGAGCTATGTTCCCCTTCAGCAGCCAGATAGAGAGGGCTCAGGGAGCTGACGAGGTCTGAAAGAGCCACATGCCGCCAGAGAGATGAAGACTTCTTCTCTGTTGCTATGGAAACAGCTCAAGCTAAACATGACACCATATTTAGTTATTTCCCCCTTTCTGACAGGCAAAGGCGATGATCCAGTCAAACCGGCCTCACTTCCCCGGGGAAGGCCAAGCTGAGCGACATTTCTGCACCTCTCTCGCCCAAAAAGATGACTGCAAAGAGTGTTTCTAACTAAACCATCTCTAGCTGCTCCCCTGCCTCTCCTTCGTGCTTTAGGGTGTGCTACCACTGAGAGGGAGGAGGCTGAAACGCCCACTTGAAGTCCACTGTATGCTGCGGTGCAAAGGGACCTTAGTGTAAATGGGACTCAGGCCCTACTTCTCTATCTCCACTCCTACTGGCTGGGGTCCCTGACTGCGTTTATGCCCCCTGAGCGGCAGGCCTGGGGAAGGGGAGGATTTTCTTGGAGAACGTGCCACAATCTGGTGTGAATCAAGGTGAGCAAAGGGACTGACCTGTCTTCTCAGCCCAGACTGAGACTGCTGCTGGAGTAAGTCATTGTCTCCATGGTGGAAGGCCAACTTGTCTGCTAAGTGAGCTGAGGAGAAACCTCTTCCAGGGGCTTTTTTAAAAAAAAGAATTGCTCAGGCACCTCTGGGCGTCTGTGGTCTGTCCAAGCTAATGAGGTGTGTGTTTATAAAGAGTATGAGTATGGCTGGAATGGAGTGAGTGCTGATGTGGCGGGGTGGACTAGGTCTGGAGGTCTCATAGCTCTGCCTCATCCTGCACCAGGATAGAGCAAAAGCGAAGTCCAGTTTAGGCAGCTTAGGGTAGCTGCAGGAGAGCAGCCAATCAGGGGCTGCCGGAGTGGCCAATCAGGGGCCAGAAGGGCCATATAAAAGCAGATTGCTCAGTTGCTGCCTGGAACTTGAAGAGGGAAGGCTGGGTGCGTGGCCGGCCAGACTGCAGGCAGCTCACTGCAGGTGCGACTGAGCCCAGGAAAGGCTGCTGAAGACTGGGTGTCAGGCTGGCTAGAGGAACGGCAGCACCATGGTCAGGTCAGCGAGGGTTAGCCAGACCAGGCAAGGTACCAAGATGGGCCCTGCTTGTCTGGTTGGGGACTGGGCCCAGGGCACGCTGCTGAAAGGACACCAAGTGAGGGTACTGTGTTGGGCTGGTAAAGAAGGCAGTGCCTCCAGGGAGGAAGTCTTGGTGCTATGACCCCGTACGAGGTCTGTCGGAAAGAACTAGAGACTGTATACACTGCAGCAGGGGACAGTGTGTGGGACTTGACCGGAGGGCTGAGTCGCTGAAGACTTGCCAAACAACCATCAGCCAAGGGGACACACCTGAGAGGTGGGTGCCATCCTATTATAAGAACTGAAACAAAAGCAGCCTCATACTGACCAGGAGGGGGTGCCCAGGAGATGCAGCACTGATGCTGTTGCAGCTGACATTCAGCAGCCTGATCTGCCTGGTAGGCGGTTGGAGCACTATCCAGGGGTTAAAGTAAGCCGGAACGCCCTGGAACGCCGTTCTGGGGCCCACAAATTTGGTGGGCCAGCATTCCGGGGCTCAGGATCCCAGAAAACTCCGGCAGAACGCAGGTTTCGCTCTGGCCTGCAGGTAGGCGGCTGCTCAGCTGGGAGCAGCGGCCGCCTGCCGGGCTGGGGAGTTTTCAAAATTCTTGCCCTGAGCATGCTCCGAAAAGAGCATGCTCAGGGCGGGAGCGCCTCCTGGTCAGTGCAACGCTGGACGGCCCTGCAACTCTCCAGCCAGGTAAGTGGAGAGTGGCGGAGGGGAGAGTGCTGGGGACCTGGTACCGGGAGGGTCGGAGAGCTGATGGGGGGCCAGGAACAGGGGCCAGGGACCGGGAGGGTCGGAGAGCCAATGGGCGGCTGGGAACAGGGGCTGGGAGGGTCGGAGAGCCGATCAGGGGTCAGGGAATGGGGGCCGGGGACTGGGAGGGTCAGAGAGCCGAGCGGGGGTCAGGGAACTGGGCTGGGGATCGGGAAGGTCGGAGAGCCGATGGGGGATTGGGGAATGGGGGCTGGGGACCAGGAGGGTTGGAGAGCCGATGGGGGGCTGGGAATGGGGGCTGGGAGGGTTGGAGAGCCGATAGGGGGATCAGGGAACAGGGCTGGGGACTGGGGGGGGCGGAGGCTGGGGAGCCGATGGGGAACTGGGGGGTTGGGGAATGGAGGCCGGGGAGCTGTTCGGCGGTTGGGGACTGGAAGGGTCGAGGAGCCAGGGCCGGGGAGCTGCCAGGGAACTGGGGGCCCAGGGAGTGGGAACTGGGGGTCCGGGGAGCACCCGTGCCGGACAGAATTCGGGTTCTGAGACTCTAAGGGGGACTGGGAGTGTGGGTTGGGTTCCCCTGGGGGGCTCCATGCTGGGGGGGGCCAGCCCAGCCCAGCCCACCTCCTGCAGTTGTGAGCTGGGCTATGGCTGCTCGCTTCCCCTCCAGGCTTGGGGATGTATGCAGCTCTTTCCTTCTCTTCTTTCTTTCCTTTTCTTCTTCTTTCTTTCTTTCTTTTTTTTTTTTAAAAAAAAACCTTTAAAAATTAATTTTAATTAAAAACCTTTCTAAAAGGTTTTTAAAAAAACCTTTCTAAAATTAAATTTCAATTACAATTAATTCAAATTCAATTAATTAAAACTAAACCCAATTAATTTGTATTTTGGTCCCTCAACCAAAAAGGATGGGAACTATTTATTTATAATGCAAAATTTTAATTGTGGTCATTTGCTTATTCTTTGTCTTTCTAATGACAGTGCTATCTTGGGGGGGGGGGGGGGGAAGGGGCCCTGGGGCACTTTGAAACACTAACACATGAATTTGTTGTAAATTTTAAGTGCCACAGGATTCCTCATTTGTTTGGCTGATATAGACTAACATGGCTACCCCTTTGGTTCTTGAATGGAAGTAATTCTAAAAGTAAATGTGTGTTTTGTACAGGCCCCTAGAAGGATGTCATAAGGCTACCCAGCAGTGCTGTCTCTAGTTCTAATAATAACTCCTCATATGAAAAGATTTCAGTGACACGGCCCTCGGGCCAATAGCCTAGTCCTCATGTGGCCCTCATGGAGATTTGAGACCCCTCTCCTACATAGTGTTATTAGGTTAGCATGCGTTTAACATCTTTTATTTGGGTGGTGGTCACTCACCATCCAGACCTTATTACTTACAGCAGTTAAATGGTGTTGGTATGGGTTGTGTTTTGCCTACCAATGTTGTTTGTGCTCACACACTAGACCATATATCTGTGGAGATGAAACATAGTTTGTGTTCTAGTGGCATTTCTCAGCAAATTTCTGTTTTAATTGATGAGAGTACGAGTTTAAGTAAACTTTCTTGCCTTGTAATTTAGTTGCGCATAACTTTTGATGCAAACATTGGTCCTGTTACATTTTTTTCTTGATCTGATTGAACATAGGCAGCAGCAATGATGGTGATGGGGTAGTATGAGCTTTGCTGCAGTGTTTGACAGCACATGGGTTCATAGAGGAATTTCGCAAAGATAATTGGATTGGTTTAGGTGTAGCTGGAGCCTCTGTCATGTTAGGCAGTAAGGCTGGTGTTTGCTGCAAAATTAAAAACACGGTTTCCACTTTTGATAAAGTGGCATTGTTTTAATCACTGGTTGGATGTGGCCGTGGCTGATGCTATCAAATGCTGCAGTGAAGTTAATCACTTTAAATCGTTCGTGGATTCAATGTATGCTCTGTACAGTCAGTCACGGAAGTGCTTGAGAGAGTTGGCTGACTGTGCGAGTGGTCTGGAAGTCCAGCTTAACAGGATTGGATGTGTACTTGATGTATGTTGGGTTGCCTCTAGCTGCCACACTGTACAAGCTGTTTGGCTGTCATATGCAGCCTTCCATAGCCACTTCTTGAAAAAAAAAATCAACTGATTTCTCATGGGAAGGGAAAGATAAAGCAAAATTTGCTGGCATGGCAAAAAACCTGGAGAATCCAGTTTGTGTTAAAAATTTGGGTCTCATGCTTGATGCTCTGGAGGAACTTGCAGACCTGTCCTTGGTGTTGCAAAAATCAACATTATCTACAGAAAGTAAGTTGATAAGTCGACAAGTTTAGGTGTTTATAGCTTGTAGAGGGTGTGATTCAGAGCTCTACCAAGAGGTTTGTGAGGCGATTGCTGCAGGTTGCTTTAAAGGTGTATGTGTAAACATGTCTGTGATTGCTGGCAAGCAAATTGAAATTTCTAAATGTCAGTTTTACCAGGCCGTAGCAGACTGTATGAATGCTAGATTGTTGCCAAACTCAGAAAAACGTCTGAATGCTGTTGAAGCACTTGCCCCATCACGTTTCACTATAGCGCTGTCACTGGAATTTGGTGAAAGTGACTTAAAATTTTTGTGTTCCAAGTTTGGCATTGCATTTAATGAAGTGAAATGTGCATATCAGGACTATAAAGATCACAATACTTATTGTGTTATGCAGTGTTTGCTAGTTTGTGACAATAACTGATATAGACATAAATGCCATATAAAATTATAAATATTTTTCGGGAGCGATAACCAATGCATATGGTACTGAGAAGTGGTTGCAAATGTCTACCTGGGTTGGGGCCCGCACATGCATGAAGGGAGCCCGGTCAATACGGGAAGGGGGCCCGGAGATTAGGAGGGTTCCGGGGCCCGTCAAATTATATTTTAACCACTGGCACTATCCTACCTTTCAATACACACTACCACTCGTGTTGGTGCAACGTGTTGCTCAGGGTTATGAATCTGCCACCCCCTGAGCAACACAAGTTACATCAACCTAAGCGCTGGTATGGAGTCCCACCGACATAGCTACCATCTCTCATGGAGGTGGTTTTATTAGTTTGATCGGAGCGCTCTCTCCAGTCGGCATAGAGCATCTTCACCAGACGCACTTCAGCTGCGCAACTGTGCAATATGTGAGTCCAGAGGAACATGCTGAAGCGGTGTTACTATTACACTGCCTATTATATCTCCTATTTTGTCCGCTCCTTTGGAGCTAGCTATAAAATGTAGCCTCCCATAGCTGCTGCCTTGAGGTATTGTGGCCTACTGGGCTGACAGACAGGAAACATCACTTCTATATCTCGCTGTGCCTGGAACTGTGAAGTCCCTGCCTGTCCTCGTTTCCCCTCCGCCTTGTCGGTTCACTCTGTAAGCTTTTCAGGGCAAAGACTGTCTCTGCCTATAGGTCTTTGCAGCACCCAGCACAATTGGGCCCTGATCTAAGCTGGCGTTTTTAGGCACTACAGCAAGTCATGCATTATACTAAGGGGTTTAGGCGCCTGATGCTGGAGACAGGCCCCATAGCTGCCACTCACCTTCAGGTTCTGGAACTCCTTCTCCTCCTCCTTCAGCACCTCTAGCTGCTTGAGGACAGAATCCTGCTGGAACTCCCCTCTGTCCATCTGCAAAACCATAACAAGCCCCATTGAGTTGGATGGTGGGGGGCTCAATGGATCTAGCTCTGTCAACAGGTGACACTCCAGTCACTGGAGGAAACCTTTTCGGCCCTCCATGACTTGCTCCCACTAGCCTTTCTTTCCGGGAAGGGTTGTGATGCTCCCACCCTCAGGCAAGTCCACCCAGCAGGCCCCTGGTGGAACTAGATCATCTGTGCTCCAATGCAGGTCTCTAGCCAGGGGGCCACTGTGGCTTCCAAGCACTTGGGTGAGGTATGAAGGTGTCATTCCTGGTTTACAAGCAGGGGGCTGTGGCTCAGGCTAGATAAGTGACTTGGCCCAGCGTTACACACGGCGCCTGTATCTTGAGCCAGTCTAGCCCTTGTCTACTAGCTTACTTCTCCTCTCATTGCCACCACAGGGAGCAGGGCATGCATGCCCTGGTGCCAGGAAGAGTGTCATTCCCGGTGTTAGAGCTGTACTTCATTCTCCACTGAGGCTGACTCATGAGTCTTTGGGATTCACTCTGTCCATTGCTCTGGGCATAGAGGATTGAGGAATTCTCATGACTTTGAACATCATTAATAACTGATAGTATGCCTTAGCACAGAGTCTGGCGGGCCTGAGCTCAAGAAGACAAAGGCGTTATTTATTGGAATGCACCAAATTCTCAAACCGGTAGAGCTGACAATTTCCTGTTTCCTTTCGGAACAGGTGTTTCTGTGATCTCAAGAAGGATCAAGTGCAGAGGTAGAGGCATGTGTGGTTTCCAATCTAGACATGGCTCCTTGCGTGGCTTAGTCCTGAACAGTGATGGTCAGGGATTGCGAGTGGCTGGCTGCACGATCCTAATCTGACCCAACAACACAGAGTCAAGACTGCATGTCCCTTGGGTGAGCTTCTGCCAGAGTGCTGCCCAGCTGGATGAGTCTGGAATTTGATCTATTCCTGACACCCCCACCGCCCAGCTCCAGATCTAATGTTGATATGCTTCACCATTAATTGTTTCAGAAAAGAAAAAACAATGCCCTGGGCAACTCAATGATGATAAAAAAAACAGCATATACAACCTGGCGGTCACAAAAGACCCTACAATAACAACCATGAAGGCACAGAGCGGGGAACTAGTTTTCCCCAATGTCACATAGCATGCACATCAATGGCAGAGGTGGGATTAAAACCCAGCTCATCCTGTAAATCAGTGCCCTCACTCGCAGGCTGTGCTGCTGCTCCTGAGGGACTAGGAAATGGCTCTTCTGTTCACCCATATAGAAGCTAAAAGTTGAATCATTGACAATGGCCTGCAGCTGGCTTCCCTTTTGCAAAAATCAGAATTCAGTGTACTTCCTCGATTACTGAATTTGGCTGCCAACAATTCCTCAGAATCCTAGGCTGGTTTTGGTATTGTCAGAGGGGGTTTTTCGCCTTCCTCTGTAGCACAGGGCATGGCTCACCTACCAGTGAATTCTCTGTATCTTAAAGTCCTTAAATCATGATTTAAGGAGGTAAATAACTCAGTCATAGGTTGGGGGCCTATTGCTGGAGTGGGTGGGTGAGGTCCTGAGGCCTGCATTTTGCAGGAGGTCAGACTAGATGATCGTACTGGTCCCTTCTGACCTTAAAGTCTATGGCTATGTCTACCCTTGTTAATTTAAGTCGACTTAGCTAAGTCGATTTAACAAAGTTGACTTTGCATGTCCACACCTAAATTTTAAGTCGACTTAGGGGGGACCCTACAAAGTCGACCTAGAGCGTCCACACTGGATGCCTAGGTCAACTTGTAGGGGCTTGGTGGACCTGGGACAGGTCCACAGTGGCAGGGGGGCACCCCTTGCCAAGTGCCAGGGGGCTCAGCCTTTGCCCCATTGTCCCTGGGTACAATGGGGCAAAGGGGGACAGGGACCCTGGCAGGGCACAGGGGCAGGGTGGGCAGGCACACCAGGCTGTGGCTGTGCCAGCCACCTTGGCAGGGAGGGCAGTGGGGAAGCCCTGGAGCCCCCTAAGTCGACTTAAAGTCGGCTTAGGGCTACTCCACGTCCACACTGGCTAAGTCGACTTTCTAAAGTCGATTTAGCCCAGCAAAGTCCCCTCCCCCAGCTCCTCTCAAAGGTTCGAATCCCAGAGGTTTTAATGAACCTGTTGTCAACACTGTACATATGACTTCCCAAATTACTACAGGCTGAGGGAAGGTAGATGGGATAGATCATTAATTCTTTTAAAACATTCCCTTTGCTTGCTTCTTTCTAGCCAGGCTCCAAGATCTCCTCCTGACCCCCAAAGACAGGCACCCTTTCCTGAGAAAGGAATGAGGCCTCAGTCTATTCTCACAGCTTCATTAGGTTTTCTTTGAAGGATGGCCAGGGCAAGGTACACATTAATTAGAATATGGCTTTAATTATCCTTCCTTCAGAAAGGTGGGTCTGAATAATTATCAGACAATTTCTCAACTGCCTTTTATCTTCCCAGATATTGATTTAGTCTCTACAGTCTTCACATTTTCTCTTTGCTGCTGTAGACCAGACCTTCTGTTGGAATTACTGCCACTCAATGCCTAATCTTATCTCAATTCTAAATCTACAATAACGCGCTGATTATTACCTGACTTCCTTTCTTTCTTTTTTCGCTGGTAAGTTTGTAGTGGAAATTTACCCTATAGCACTTGCTGTTGATCTTTGAAAAGCCTCTGATATGGTCAGTTAATGCAATAAATTAAGGTACCTGAGTTTTGTTGGAAAAAAGCCTGGAACATCCATTGATTTACCAGGGTAAATACATGTGTCACAAAGTATTAAATTCAAGGCAGACAGAATACCAAAAGGCTGAATGCTCGCGCTATTGGCTGTACGGCGGCTTTAGTGCCATCTTAAATTCCTATGTTAAATTGAAGGGAAGCTTTGTTTGTGTGTACAGCTTTATAAACCCGCTAGAATGCTTCATGTTTTTCTTCTATTTCAGAAAGCTCAGAGTCCATTTTTCTTTAATTTGTGGGGCTGAGCCATTCTCCTGCAGTGTTTGTAACCCAAGCCTGTGCTTGCCTAGGCAAAACACTAAGTGTAACTGATTATATCATGAAACAGTCAAGCTACAAATAGCAAAAAGCCAGCAAACAAACAGCATAGGTGGTGAATTATAAATGAGATTTTTAAAAAACCCAAACCTTTTCATGTTAAGAAGCCAAGGAACCATTAGTAACTCAGATCTGAGGTTTCTTTTAGATGAATGACAGTGGCCCTCTGACTGGTTTCTGGACGGTTGCAAAGCACTTTGTGTTAGATTTTACCCTGCAGTGGATGTCCAAAGATGGCTGGCCACCCGTTAAGGGAGAATGCCTTTGGCACTGGTGGTAGGGGAACAGAAGGACTTGAGAAGTGCTCGTATGTCTGTGTAGAAGTAATAGAAACTGGAAGGGAGCATGAGAGGTCATCGAGTCATGCCCACGTGTCTGTGGTATATTGTCTCTTCACCCCACTTATGGAGTCCTTCTATTCTGTGCCCTAACAGTGGGGGGAGGAACAGGGGTGCTTTGGGATGATGTCTCTCCTGTGAAGTGGCTGGCAAAATGAATGGAGGGGGAGACCTCCTGATATAGGAGAGTTATCTTGAGCAGAGAGCTGGGAGCTGTGGCCTGCAATTTGCAGGAGGTCAGACAAGGTGACTATGATGGTCTCTTCTGGCCTTAAAGTCTATGAGTCTCTTGGCGTCACTCGTTTTTCACCTGCTTACTCAAATGGTTAAGTTGGGTCAATGTTTTGTCTGTCCCCTTCTCTCTCCTCCTCCCCACATTGCTGGCTCCTGTAGACATGTGGCAGGGAATCGTAGCTGAGCTGGCTAACTGAGGAAGGGAAAGCGATGAGACCGAAACTAATGTTCATTTCAGGTTCTTCAGAGAGCACTGCAAGCAACAGACAGTAAAATCCCCAATCCCAGCCCGAACAATTTATAATATCATGAGTGGTGTGGGAAGAATGACTAAGGAAGTGCTGTTTACTCCTTCTCATAACACAAGAACCAGGGGTCACCATGTGGCGTGAATAGGCTGCAGGTTTAAAACGAACAAAAAAGCGTTTCTTCACACAATGCACAGTCAACATGTGGAACACTTTGCCACTTTGTGGAGTCCAAGACTATAATGGGGTTAGAAAACCAACCAAACAACTCCTCCCCGCTCTCGCCCCCCAAGCCCCTAGATACGCGTGTAGAGGGTAGCTATTAGCCAGGGTGGGCAGGGGTGTAAAACCATGCTCTGAACCATCCCTAGCTTGTTTCTCAGAAGCTGGGAATGGCTCATTCGATGGTTACCTCTGTTCACTCCCTCTGAAGGGTTTGGCAGTGGTCACTGTGGGAAGACAGGCTACTGGGCTAGCTGGACCACTGGCCTGACCCAGCATGACTATTCTTCTGATAACCGTGTCATTCCTTGCTGCTTGCCACTAGAGCCTCCTCTTACTGATTCCCTGCCCTCCTCTGGGCTGTGCTGTGATGCCATGGGAAGGCTTGGGAGTTGCTTTGTCCCTGAGCGCTATGCTGGGGGCAGCTTTAACTCCTGATAGAGCTACCTGAGTTGGACAGGTTCAAGGGCCAGGGGGCAGATGGCATACAGCCCACTGGCTCTCCTGAGTGCCAGAACCACAATCAGCTTGGTGAACCAGTCCCCTGGCAGAAACACAACAAGGGGGCCATTCCAGCACACTTGTTGGAGGGGGGATGAGTCTTGTTTGCGTTATAGGGACATGGTGTGGGAAGGAGTCAGATACAGATTTATTACCTGTACTGAGGTAATGTTCAGTGGCGCCCATTGTGCAAGGCACCTACAATCCCAGAGCAAAAAGACAGTCCCTGCCCGAAAGAGCTCACAATCGACAGTGCACATTACAGACACAAACAGGCTGAGCCATCCCCCCGCTAGGAAGTGTGGTAAACTGAGGTGCACAAAGTTGAGTGACTTCCAACGTCACCGTGAGTTCATGACAGGGTGGGGGATACACGCGGGCGTCCTCCTGTTCCCACCATTCCTTCTTGTGACACTCTCCCCTTTTGAGGGCCTGCTGTGGTTTTGGGGCCAAGTCCGGCCAGTGCGGCTTTACTCCTGTTGAAACTCAGATTCTGTGCCCGGCCACTGGCGTTATTACAAAGCGAGGCGGCTCTCCACTCCAGTGTGCTACTATTGTTTAGTCACGCTGCAGTGATGTTCTAGTGCCACCAGGGGGCAGTGTGCCCCCACCAGCTGAGAGCCAGTTTCCCGGCTAGCATGGATGCTGTGAGTGGGGGCCAGACTAGCCGCAGAACTGAGGGGGGGCGGGGGGTAGAGCTGGAAAGGAGACATTCATAAAGCCAATTCACATCAGTTAATTTATAATCCCTGAATTAAGCCATTCATTAACGTGACCTTTTTTAAAGTTTACACTGTGGCTTGGTTTCGTACAGCCTGACTTCATCATTAGCAGACTGGGGGATTCATATGCTGTCCTTTCCCTCTTTTTTCATCCGGCAGTATGGCAGCGATTCCTGACAAGGCCCTGCTGCAAAGTGTGCCCTGCCTCTGCTATCCCTGGCCTGGGCCACAATTCTGGCCAGGCTAGCTCCTGACTGAGATGGCTTCCGTTAAAGACTTTTCTGTGCTGATGGAAGGTACCACATTGACAGCTCTGGAGCCAGGAGTCTTCCAATGAGCTGCAGAGCGGACCTGGGCAGGGTAGTGGAGGGGCATGGATGGAATGGGTCAAGGTGACAGAACACACGCCTCTAGATCCTTACGCCCTGTCTGGGCAGGGCTGGCATGGGTTATGGGGAGAGAAGCTTGCTGGGTTGGGCCTTGATGGCAGGGAGTGCCTTTTTAACTGAACTGCTCATTTCTTGTTTCTCTTCTGTCTGCAACCGCACAAAAGCGAGAGGGACAGTGTGTGAGTGCTGCAGCGCTAGTGTGAACAGCAGCCAGATCACTGTGTGAATCTCACGCACTATCCAGAGCTACTGTATGTAAATAGCAGGTTAGTGAGGAGGGGTTTAATTTTAAACAGGTAGATACATGTGTCACTGCTTGCAGTGGGGAGAGAAATTGATTTCCTTCCTACAAGTCATGGGAATTATTCTGGAGGGGAACAGGGTGATGGATGGCAGTGTGGCAAAGGACACCGGGAGAGAGAGAGAGATGGTCTGAGCACCGGTTTAGGAGCTTACTGCATCATCAAGGAGAGATTAGATCGGGGGCCAGGGGCAAAAATGTCCTCATTAAGTGCTGGAAAAGCATTGTCGTTGCCATTTATGTTGAAGAAGCGTCATGGGAAGCATAGAAAGGAGCACGGCTTCCACTTTGTGCATGGGCAGCAGCTTTTGCCTGGAGCATGCCTGGCATAATGCCACTGAGCCTGGCGGTGTTAGCCTTTTTTGTACTTGGGCGGATAGGCGTTGTAGAGAAGGCCAGGTGTGTCACAAGGAGAGGTGACCTATATGCCGTGTTATGTAACGTCAGTGACACTGCGGGGGGAATGCAGGCCTTGTTTGCGCTGCAGAGTTGAGAGGTATAGCTGGAAAGGAGCTGGCCCTGATTCTGTAGCTAATGTTCTGTCCTCGGCAGCTGCTTGACTCGCACCCTCTGCAGTTCCCATGCCCAGGAGAAGGGCCTCTTCTCAGTGAGCTGGTGAGCGGGAGCTTTGCTCTGTTTGTTGAATACCCACTCTACGTGTCTGCCAGCTTTCTGCCCATGTCTGGCCCTGCATTCCTGGCCACCATATGGCCTAAGACACCCATATGCTTTTGTCCTTCGGTTGTGTGGCTGCCACGCAGATGGCTGATAATAAAGCTATCCATGAACCTGTTAAAGCTGAGTGGCTGCCGTGCACGTGTGCTGAATAGAAGGGCATATCTGGATCTTGGGAACACTAAGGCAGTCTCTAATTCTGCCTGGCAGTGCTGTCTGCCAGCAGCCATTGTCTGTCGTCTGTGGGAGTAGACATGGATGTGCAGGGAGCTTTCTGGAGATCCAGCCCACAGCTAGCACTCCTGCAGTTATGGCTTGAGGCTGCTGTCATCATCTTTTCCCCTGCAGCGCCAGAGCCACTGTCATCATCTTTTCCCCTGCAGCGCCGGAGCCTCTGCTCCTGGCTGGATCTGTTTCGCTAGTAATGGACAACTCTTGGCAGCAGGGGGGCCAAACGGCTCTTAGGCTTCATGGTGTCAGCTTCTTGCCCGCAGACATGAGCGTGGGAAGGGTTGGCCAGAGGCATGGGAGGAGAGGTTTTGGAGTGGCTGCTGCCGGAAGCAGAATACTTGGTAAAATGAATGATACCATTCAAAAGGGAGTTAGGCACGTCATTGCCACTAAGGCAGCCAGTGAGAGGAGCCAGTCTCGGACCAGACCAAGGCTGGGCAGGTGCAGGGGTAGGGGGAGAAGGTGCAAGTGTCCATCCCCTCCCTGTACCGCCGCCATCCCCTCCTTCTACGGCTGCCAGCCGCAAGCGAAGTACTGCTGCAGGGGTGGAGAGGGAGCGCATGTGACTGCTGTATTGACCTGGCGCTGCAGCTGAGCTCTTGGGTTCAGAACTCTTTGTTGGATGAACTTGGTTTTAAATGATCACTCCTCCTAACGTCTAGTACGTGGGGGGGTGAGGTGTGGGCAGGAAGTTCAGGGAAAGAGCAGCAAGTGTTGAGACTGTGCCAACCAGGGTGGCTGATGATAGGGTCCCTGGGCTGGAACCTGGAGTCGGGAGTGGGCCAGGGTCCTCTTATCAGCCATTGAGAAAGTGGCTCAGGTGGTGAAGGCAACATCCGGACAGTTGGTCGGGGCAAGATGTCATTACCTTGCAAGGGGAAAACTATATAGTGACCAGGCCAGAGGACTGCGTACTAAAGTTGCAGAGAGCAAGTGGGGCCCATGGCAAATGAGTTACGGAAGGGGCACTAGATTGGAAGAGAGCTTCCCCTGTCCCTGGCCACAAGGAGTCCCGTTGGGAAGGAGACTCTGTGGCAGCCCCGTGTGTAACAGGCCCGGGCATTCTCAGCTCAGGTACCAAAGGGGGGGCTGCTATTGCTGGGTATATTAGAATCCCTCTGGTGACTGCAGGCAGGCATTCCCTCCAACCATCAGCTCTGCTTCCTGTCAATTAATTGTATGTACTTACGACGTGGCCCCCATTCCTGTAATATGAGAGCACCTCACAGCACCGCCGGGGGAAGGGCCGGGCTATTATCCTCCTTTTTAGAGCTATAGGACAGAGCTGCTCTGGGATGGGCCCAAGATGCTGTGCACTGCACAGGACGAATGAGAAGTTGAATCCAGGCTCCCAGGGTAATGCCTTGACCACTGACCTTTCCTGTCTCTTTCCAGCCTGCTTGACTTGGCCTAGCTCCAGGATGGCAGCCGAAGCAGTGCACAACCTAGTCTGTTACAGGCTGAAGGCTTCAACCACAAAATGAAGCAGCTTCCAGCAGGGGTGTTGCATTCAAGTGACCGGATATTAAATTCTTTGCTTTCATGAGGGGAGACAATATGTTTTAAAAAGAGTTCTCCCTCCAGATTGCCAGGCCAGGGCCTCAGCTGACAGCAAGTAACAAATGGTGCCAGACTCGCACATTCAAACTTACACACCGGTGGGGACCTGAGATAATTAAATTCCAGGAAAATAAATACATAATGTTTCCTGCTTGTAGTCAAAGCACGGGCCACTTCTGGGCGGCTTTAACCTTGTGCAGGTCAAAACCTAAGAGAGCTGGATGCTGTTGGTTAATAGAAGCCACAAGACAACACCGTTGTTCCAATCTCATTAACTGCCCCCTGCGCACTCATGATAATCCCGGAGACACCTCTGCTATGTCCTGGCACTTTTCCTGCCCCACCCCCATGCACTCTCATGCTGGCCCTGGGCATGCCTCTGCCCCGCCCACTCACGCTGATCCTGGACACGCCTCTGCCCCACCCGCTCACGCTGATCCTGGACACGCCTCTGCCCCACCCGCTCACGCTGATCCTGGACACGCCTCTGCCATGCCCCCGCTCCTCCCCCTGCCCTCTCACACTGGCTCTGGACACGTCCTTGCCACTTCCTCACCATGCCCCGGACCCCCCCCACCCCCCGCCTACTCACACTGCCTCACCAGACCCTGGACACACCCCCTGCCCTGCTATTAAACTATTAAAAACCTAACACCAAGAAAATGACACATTTTAAAGTTTAGAAAAAAAAAAGGAGTCTTCTGAGGTACATTAGGGCCACTGCAGGCAGTGAACAGGCACAAGGGCTCTGGGCAGCTCTTCATCTTGGAAAATGGTTGGATGGTCAAATCTTTGTCTTTAATCAGGTAAAACTTTTATTGCAGTCAGTGTCTCCATTCATAGATGTTAACATGCTCAATAACTGCCCACTTCATACTTAAATATCTGAGCCATCTTATCCAGAGATACGCATATGATATGCTTGGCTCAGGGACAGCAGTTTCTGACACATTCTGAACGGTGCTGAGCACACAGAGGCTGCCCAGTGAACAATACAAATCATGACAATAATTGTCACGTTATGGACTTCGTGAGTGCAATTTCTGTTCTTTGTTGTGGAATAGGCCTGAACACAGATAAAACCCTAAGAATTTGGGGCACAAACACATCTGATACTCAAGAGACACTTTCTCATTCCTTGCTTTTCTCGTACACAGAACAAAAAATGATGAAACAAAATGGTTTACAGTTAAACTGTAAAAGTTCACAGGAGCCACTGCGCTGTAACCCAGCCTTGGGCAGCATCGTCTGACTCTAATTCTCTCTAGTTCATCATCCTTCCTGACCTCTGTGAAGCTTTTCATGCTGTCAACCATGTCATCCAGTTGGGACAATTTGCTGGAGTCTCAGAGAACTGGCCTTCTTGGGTTTGCTCCAATCTATTAGAATCTTTTCCCTTTTTTTGCCGCATGCAGCCAAGAGGCTGGTCCAGTGGCTAGGGACCTAGCCCTAAGAGACCTGCGTTTTACTTTCCCCATGGACATCCTCTGTGACCTCAGGCCAGAGTCTTAAGGTCAGGGCCAGATTAAAGCTCCTGGGACCCATGGCTGTCCACTTTTGTGCCCCCCCCCCCCACTGCTGGGGTGCCCAGCCTGGGAGGTGGGGTGGGGCTCAGGCATGCTGGTGCTAGGCCTGGCAGACTCATCAGCCATGTGGGAGAGACCAGTGCTTGGCCCTCCAGACCAGCCAACCTTGGGGGCAGGGAGGGCTGGTGCTCAACACTGGTTCCTGGCTGGCACTGGGTGGACCCAGGGCCTGCCAACTCACTGGGCAGAGTAGCGCTAGGGTCTGGCAGAACAGCCAACTGTGCAGGGCAGGCCAGTGCTCAGTGCCGGGGGTGCCCACAGACCAGCCAACATGAGGCAGTGCAGCTCTGGGTGGACCCGCAGACTGCCAGAGATGCTCTGGGCCTGCTGGCCAGTGCCCAACTTATTTTTGTGGGGAGGCACACAGTGGGGCTCCCCTTAGCCCAGGGTCTGGGGCTGCAGCTCCTAAAGCCTCTTGTTAATCAGGCCCTGCAGGTCTACTCTGCCTGCCGTTTTCGGTGGCACTTGAATGGAGATATGCAAGTTATTTAAAATAACTTGTGTATTGGAGCCTCTGTTCGACTCAGCGCTACCCCAGGTGCTGGGGTGGTGTTAATAGATTGTCTTCCCAATCGACTGAGTGGGTCTTCACAGACCCCTCAATCAAACTGCAAAGTTTGAACTGATGACAGCAACTTGCCGCTGTCAGAGAAGACTAACCCTCAAAGATTCTGGAGCACCCAAAGATGAAAATAGGCATCTAGTGGGGTTTACAAAGCCTCTCACCTTTTAAGCACATTTGAAAATCCCACTAGGTGCCTAAACCCCTTTGAAAGGCTGGTTGTTAGTCTCTCTGTTCCTCATCTATCCAATGGGATGATAGCACAGCTCCATTTCACTGAGAGGCTGTGAGGAGAAATAGGTTAGACATTGTGAGGCACTCAGATACTATGGGCCACATAAGCACCAAAGTTAGGATAACATGTACCACTACTGTCCATTCCCTTGGTTTTGGCCTCTTCTTTTCACCTATTCCCCTCACAGCTCCCTTTTTTCTGAATAGTTTGCCTTAGGGTTAAATAGGGATTTCAGGTTTCTTTCCCAACAACTGCTTTGATTTGCTGTAACAGTCTAATCTGATCCTATCTATGACTTACACTTCCCTGCATTTATTTTCCTCCCATTCTGTAAGTTCTCCAGCTTCAAGCAACTGATGAAATAGGATTTATTCCCACGAAAGCTCATGAGATAAATAAATTTGTTAGTCTTTAAAAGTGCCACAGGCCTCCTTGTTTGTTTCACTCTCCTGAATGTAACCTTGGCTCAGTTGCCTGCATTGTCTCTTCAACACAACCTTCCTTCTGCCCCCTGCCCGTCAGAGGGATTCCTGGTTTAAGGACTTCCAGATTCTTAGTTTGATCACCAGCCCTTTCTTATCTTAATTCTTTTGCCTCTGTTTGTAAACAAAACAGTCTCTGCCCCACGGCACAAGCTGGGAGCAGACCCTCTCCTCCGCAGAAGTCAGGTTGCACTGCAGTTAAGAGCTTGGGCATGGGATGTGTGCAATTATCAGAGCTCTAGTACAGAACTGGGGGGGGGGGGCTCCCCTGTTTCCCCCAATTGGTACCCTACCTTGCTGGAGTGATGGAATAAGCCATCCGGGATAAAGCATAGCTTTGTCAGTATAAGCTACTTCTGCTTGCACTTTGCTGATGTAGCATATCAGTATTCTAGAGTGTTCCTAGTGTGGACGTGGCCTGAGGCTCCTTCATGCTGGCACAACTGTGTCCACACTAGGTTGTAGCCATTTAACTATTGGAATTTTAAAAAAATCATTGCATCTGTAACCATAAAGTTAATCCCTGCTGCAAACAACTCACAGTCAACTTGCACAGTCACACAATAAGCAGGAAACTGCAGGTGAAAGTGCCCAAGATCACTGAGAGCAGCCCGGTCCCCTGATATTCAGCCCAGGCCCTCATCATCAGGCCACATTAGAGGCTGGAGTTGAGAAAGCCATTTATTTTCTCAGCTCTGGGTTAAGGTAATAGATACAGATTGTCTTTCTGCACCTCTCTGACGGGATATTTTTGTTCTACGAACCCCTGATGGAGCCAGAAGGGAGATCCAATGGCATGAGCAGTGTTAATACCACTCAACTTAGTGCTTGCAGAAAGCACACCCAGAAATACCTCAGGCCATTACCATGCCGCTGCTACCACTCCTCCTCACACCTGTGCCTCTGCCCACAGGACAGTCATGAGTCACAGTGGCCCACAGCTGTCCCAGCTCAGGTGGCCTTTGGTAAAGGGTGAGCTGTGTCCAGCCATCATGCATCACCAGCATAAAATCTGGCAGCATCAGCAGCTTTTCTGGGAACAGAAGGGCTGATATTTCATAGGCCAGGCTGGGGAATATTCTAGGCACAGGTGCCCTGAGGGTGTGAGGCACCAAGTGAATGAGAGTGGCTCTTCTGCTGTAAAATGGCAAAGCCCAGCTGGTGAGGCTGAGGGACTTTGTCAGACAGAGGCATGGGGAGGACACGTTGTCAGAGCTAGAGGCGGGAACGGTACTAAGGTCTTGACTCTACCCACTAGATTAGGCTGCTCCCTGTATTAGAGCTGGAAAAGATCATCCAATCGGTCCCCTTAACCCAGTGCACGATGCCTGACTACAGCACACAACTGATCCAGAGCTTTGGCCAGGCTGGATTTAAAATGATGATGAGGCACCACCACCTCCCTCGGGAGACACTTCCACCACTGGACGCATTTCGCCATCTGGAAACGTTTCCTGATACTTCACTGTGAATCCATCCTTTCTGATTTCATCCCTTGGCCCCCTACCTCTGCCCCTATAGCCACCCTAACGAGTCCCTCTGGTCTTGGTGCTCTGCCAGCCCCCCTCTCTATGTTCCTCTTATTTTCTCCCCCCACATCTCTTCCCTCAACACATGCTGAACGTTTCCATTTCTCAGGCTCACTGGAGGTGTCCAGAACTGAACATCATTCTTAGCCCACAATAGCGCTCCCCAGTGCCAAGTATGGGGTGACCATCACTTCCCCAGACATACACCTTTGGAGTGCTGCCCAGAATGACACTGACCATTTCGCCTACCCTGCCACCTCTCACTGCAAACTCCTCTCTGCTACAACCCCAAGGGCTTGCTTGTTCTTCCTGATTCCCAGGTTTCACCCTCCCATCTAAATTGTTTCTTCATCCTCCCCACTAAGATGAATCTCATGGTGTTTTCCACCCACATGCCTAAGCTCTCTGCGTCCCTGTGAATTATCGCTCTGCCCTCCCTGATGTTCACGCCTCACAGTCTCACATCAGCTGTGAATTTCTTAAGTGTGCTGCGTGCTCTCCATAGAGATCATTAAGGCAGATATTAAATAAAACAGATCTCATTACATCATTACCATCAGCAATGCTCATTGGACAACACCTCCACCCCACTCGATATAGCCTCATTAGCCTTTTTATTGTTCTTCAATCAACATGCTAGGGTGTCCACCTGAACCTGCCTGAATTACATCTGTGCGACTTCCTGAGATGCCCCGTCCAACGTTATTTGGCTCCAAACCTCTTACAGCCAATGCATCCTCTCTAGCTGCTAATTTGTAATTCTCTCAGTGAAGCAAACAAGTTTGCCTGGTACAATCTGCTCCTTACAGCTGCGTGTAGCCAAGGGCTCCTTTGTCCCCTAAGAGTATTCCCTTACAATGTATTCCCGTACTGGCTTGCAACTGACAGGTTTCTTCCTTTGTCTGAAAGTTGCTATCATTTGTTATTCTCCAGCTGTCTGCGACCTCCACAGCTCTTCCTTGGCTTTTCACAAATAATTACCCATGCGTCTATAAATTCATTAGCATCTTAGGCTATACGTCATGTTGTCTGTCTGATTTGCATTACATGCAAATCGACTAAGCCCTGCCTCCCCTGCTTTGTTATGTATTATCCATTTTCCAGTATCATCTTCGATGTGCCAGGTACAGGCAGACGAGAACCCCTTAAAGAAGATACGTAACCTATGAAAGCCGGGGGAGAAAGACATGAACCTGAAAAACATATGCACGAGTAACTTTACCCCAGGTTAACTTTTACCGTTTGATGGCACTGTTCCTACTTTTCCTAGGCCTATTTATACACACATGCATTAAGAGGCTGCATTACTGCTTTGTTACTCAAGCTATCTTCTTCCATTTTTCTTGTCAAAGACAGATTGATTTATTTTTAAGTCTGACGTTCAGGACCTCATTGATTTTTAGGGTCCTGATTGATTTCATTGTTTGCCCTCATTTACCAATGTGCCTCCTCTCTGGTATATTTGCGAAAGCTATTTTAATGCCCTCGCGCATCTGGCTTGCCTTTACTTGTTTGGATGGGGGACACCGTCTCTCTTTTCCATGCAAAGCTGTATAGAATCACAGACTTGTAGGACTGGAAGGGACCTCACGAGGTCATTTAGTCCAGTCCCCTGCACTCGTAGCAGAACCAAGCATTAGCTAAACCAGAATTTCATGATTTCAGATTTTCAAAGGGGCCAGCACAGCGGGTGCATGGATGGAGGTGACCCAGCCCTTTGCAAAATGTGGTCTCTGAACATATCTCATTCTTTTTTTGAACCTAGTAATACTTTTGGCCTTTATAACATACCCTGGTAGTGAGTTCCACAGGTTAACTGTGTGTTGTGGGAAGTAGTAATCAAGTTGCCTCTTCTCGGTTGATAAATAAACAGAGATCTTTAACTGTCTCTCTTCTAAGGCGTTTTTTTTCCAGCTCTCAATTTTTGTGGCTCTATTCTGCACCCTCAACATCCTTTAAAAAAATGTGGAGACCAGCTCAGGTTGTAGCATTCCAGCAGGTCTCTCCAACGCCATATAGGCTATGTCTACACTTGGTAATTTAAGTCGACTTAGTGTGTCTACACTTAAAAATAAAGTTGACTTAAAGGAGAACTTAAAAAGTCGACCTAGAGCGTTCACACTGGACGCCTAGGTCGACTTCTAGGGCCTTAGGGGGACCTAGGGGAGGTCCACAGGGGCAGGGGGGGGCACCCCTTGCCCAATGCCAGGGGGTCAGCCTTTGCCCCATTGTACCTAGGTGCAATGTGGCAAAAGGGGACAGGGACCCTGGCAGGGCATAGGGGCAGGGTGGGCAGGGCTCTGCCCTGCCAGGTGGGGGGGCATGCCAGGCTCCCCCTGTGCCCCCCCCCAGGCAGGGAGGGCATTGGTGTAGCCCTGGGGTAGCCCTAAGTCGACTACTAAGTCGACTTAGGGCTACCCCACATCTATATTGGCTTAAGTCGACTCTAGGGAGTCGACTTAAGCCTTAGGTCTACTAGGAAGGTGGTTTTATAAAGTCGATTTAATTTTAATTAAGTCGACTTTATTTTCCTTAAGTCGACTTAAGCAGCTTGCTTAAGTCGACTTAAGGAAACTGTAGTGTAGACGCAGGGTAAATTAAGTCGACTTAAGCAAGCTTAAGTCAACTTAATTTACCAGTGTAGACGCAGCCATAGAGAGGTAAAATCTGGTTCTTGCTCACTACTCCTGTTTATACTCCCGAGGACTGCAATAACTCTTTCTGCCATAGCTCTCTGCTAAAACTCTTTTTGTGAGTCACTTTGTCCTGGATACCATGTCCTGTTCCCTTTTCCTAGCTTGCATTTAGCTGTATGAAAACACATTTTGTAGGAACGGGCTCAGTTTACCAAACAATCCAGATCTCCCTTTCTTTACCACTTTGCAAATCTTTGTGTAACCCATAATCCTATCAGCAGTGATTTTATAGTTACGTCCAGATCGTGGATCAAAATGTTGAAAATCATTGGGCCCAGCACCAATCTTTGTAGAATCCCACTAGAAACACTCCTATTTGATTCTCCACTGCCTGCTACTTTTTGACATCTGTCAGTTATCTAGCTCCTGATCCATTTGAAGTGTGCTTTATTGATAACTGATCATTATTTCTACTTCTCAGTCGGAGTAACTGAATCATTCATCAGGTACATACCTTTCCCCACATCACATCAATGGAGCTCCGCACAGAACCTCACCTCCTGTTCCATGTTTGTGCCCCTCTAGACTAGAGGAAGCTGTTTCTCTGATCTTAGAATCTTCCTTTTGAACTTGCAAAGTCCTTGGGGGCAATGCATGTGTTTTCTGGGGTTTTTTTGCTGTCTGCATAGCTCCTGGCACTTGGAGGGCACTGCTAGAAATAAGTAAATATTGAATAATCTAATCAGAGACAAAGGAGCCCTGAAATCACTTGTCACATTTCCAGGGGTCACCTTAAGATCTGGATCACTGTTCCACACCCAAATCTTCCAATGTAGCTTGATTTTCTATATTGGCTGCTGGCTATTCCCTCTTGTGCCTGTGTATGGGGGCAAGTGCAGTAGCACTGTGGAGAATTAAGGCTTAAAAATAAAATCTCCCATTCAGTTGGCAGGCTACTCTAGCACAGCGTCAGAATAAGGAGCAGCATCAGATCTCTGCACTCATCCTGCTTTAAGTTTCCTAGAACAGTCTATAATCAATTCTGCCCATCCCACAGAACTCTCTTTCAATCTGGTGTCTCCACAGATAATTCATACAGCAATGCATGGTGCCACTCACTGGTCCGGAATTCAAAGTGGTACAGGGAGCGCTCCCTAACCAAACAAGCATGCAAGTGTTGTAAGTGTTCCTCTTTCACTTCTGCTCTAGTCCTTCTGCTTTAATGGCTGGATGGTTTGGTATGGTTCAGTTTTCTCTCTTTATTTATTTTTACTTGTTGGTCATTTACAACATGATGCTAGCAAGAGATACCAATGGCAGAGCTGCACTTGGACATGGAGAATGGCATGGCAAGAAATGGGTAGAGCCCAAAAAATTCCTCCAGGAGGCTGCTCTGGATTCTTCCATTGGCAATGGGATTCACCCATCTCTGCAAGAGAAATTTTGGACCAGGCCCATGGATGCCCAGCATCTCCTGTGACTGCAGTAGCACAGGATCGCAGGTGCTCCCTCAGCCTATTCAGCTTCCTGCCTGTGGCTGCCTCTCTCCCAGTTTTTTCACAGGGTGGATGGGTTCCCCTCAGTGGATGCCGCACCTCAAGAAATTGTAGCACAGCTTCTAGCTAAGGTAACTTCCCTGCTGTTCCCCATGGAGCATGGGGGATGATATATATTTCCCAATCTGCTCCCAGCCTTGCTTCCTTCAACATGTGGCTCTTCAAACCTGAATGAATGGAGTGGAGGTGGCCGAAAACCCACCCGATCCCCCATTGCTGCACAAGGGGGAAGATCTGTGGAGGGAGGTTTCCCCCCAACATGCCAGCCTTTGGCCTCCAGATATAAAAACCTGCAATAGCAATAATTCTCTCTTATCAAGTTCCACTTGCTGTGCAGTCACCTTGGCTTATTGAGTCTGATTTCAGCACAGCTAATGCCCAGGTTCGTCTAGTGAATGGGGTCAAATTAACAGACCTAGCAAGTCCATGGGATACAGACTGCATGGGCCATGGCAGTGCAAGTTTCTACAGGTGCGTCCACACTTGTAAATTAAATCGACTTAAGCTTGCTTAAGTCGACTTAATTTATTCTGCGTCTACACTACAGTTTCCTTAAGTCGACTTAAGCAAGTTGCTTAAGTTGACTTAAGGAAAATAAAGTCGACTTAAGGAAAATTAAATCGACAATGAAAATTAAGTTGACTTTATTAAATCTACTTTTAGTTCGACTTAAGCCAGTGTAGACCTGGAGTAGCCCTAAGTCGACTTAGGGCTACTCCAGGACTCCCTGACTGCCCTCCCTGCCGGGGGGAGTGGGGCACAGGGGAAGCCTAGCATGCCCCCCCCAAAGGGCAGGGCAGAGCCCTGCCCACCCTGCCCCTATGCCCTGCCGGGGTCCCTGTCCCCCTTTGCCCCATTGTACCCTGGTACAATGGGGCAAAGGCTGAGCCCCCTGGCACTTGGCAAGGGGTGCCCCCCTGGCACTGTGGACCTGCCGAAGGTCCCCCTAGCCCCTACAAGTGTGGACGCTCAAGGTCGACTTTGTAAGTTCCCCCCTTAGTCGACTTTAAATTTAAGTGTGGACATGCTAAGTCGACTTTGTTAAATCGACTTAGCTAAAGTCGACTTAAAATTACAAGTGTAGACATAGCCCACCAGACAGTCTCAGTCAACATACTCCTGCCATGACCCGTCGAGAGCCCGTCAGGGGAGGAAAGGGAGAATATGGAGATAACCAGCCCAACACTTTGCAAGCAGGGTGCAGACAGCTCTTCTTCCTCATCTGCACTGAAGTGCCCCCAACCTTCCCAAAGGCCACCCTCCAATAGTAAGGCTGTTCAGTCACAAATGACTCAGGCTGGTTTTGAACGGATGATGTGGGGTACATGCATATTGCAAAACAAAAAAAATCTCCCAGGGCAGAAAGTCTCAGAGCCCAGGTCTACGGTGCTAAAAATAGCCATTGTGCTACGGTGCTAAAAATAGCCATTCCTGCTTGAGCTCTGAAACCCAGCCCCCTTGGCCAGGCTTCAGCCAGAGACTTGGGGCCGTGGGATTTTTTTTTTGCAGGTTAGAAATATCCTTAGGTTAGAGGCAGATCCCAGTTTGAGCCATCCAGTCTTCTAGATAAGGATGCAGGCTGTATTAACACACACTGGTACCAGGCCTGGATCTTCTGGAGGCCAGAGAGTCTTGATTAATCTAGAGGACCTAATTTCACATGTCCCCAGAAAGACAGCACCTCCAACTGCCCAGGGCTTCCTAGCATCCCTGAGAGGAATGCACCATCTCCTGACTCACCTATGTCACTTCCAGCAGTTCTCCAGGAACTGTCTTATGTCAGCTATTGCCATCTAATGAAGTGAGAGCCTGAGGCCACTGCAGCTGCAGGTCATGACCTGGCCCAGTGGCATAGTGGGATGGTGGGAGATTAGCAAAATGAACAATTTCTACCTACAAATGACCACAGGTAAATACACTGTTTTTTGCACATATAAATCTCCAAGGCTTTTTTCAGACTAGCACAGTTGTTCCCCACTAATTAGTTTATTGTTATATATTGGTCAACCTCCTGTGCGTCCATTTGCGGTTTGCAGCAATTTCCCTATTGAGGTGGCAAGCTTTCTTTGCAATTAGCCCTGTGGGCTGCTGAGCTACGATAATAAACCTCTCTCGCCTCTCCCTCTTCATTAGCAAAGTTGCACTCGAGGAGTTTTTATGGCAGTGAAACTTCCAACTCAGAGCACCGTGCGAGATTTTGGAAGAACATCCACTGCCGTCAGCAGGCATTAGTGTACTGAACTGCGTGTGCCTGTGCTCATTATTGTCAAAGGTTACCTGGAGTAGCACATTAAAAAAAAGGGATAAATCCTTACCATCAGCTGCTTGATAGCTGGGTGTTCTTCCGTCTCTCTGCCTGAGGCAGGCTCCTTATGCACAATCTCTACTCGGATGTCGTTCTTGGCTGAAACCACACCTTTCAGATCTGAGGATAGAGTGAGAGAGGCCAAGGAGAGGTTAATCCCATGTCCTCAGGACATTTGAGCAATCCCCCACATTGGGGTGTGATTACGGATAACAATGGCTGTCAACAGAAATAGACCCTACAATAAAGAAACTGACCATCTCAGTGAGATGTTCTTTGTTTGCTGTTGCGGCTGGGGACCCTTTTGTGAACATTAATGAATTGCGTTTCCCAACACTGGGCAAGGTACTTCAGTAAGATGTAGAGCAGGGTTGTCCAGCCTTTTTTCATGAGGGGCCACATTTCAAATCTCTCCTCACTCGGGCAGCCAGTGAGCAAATTTTGGCTAGATAAGGCAGGGGCAGTAAGGGAGAGCGTGGGGAATGTAGGAAGCACAAGGGGTAGCAAGGCAGAGTGTGGGGAACAGGGGCAGGGTAGTGATGGTGTGGGCTGGTGGGGGAGTCTGATAGGACAGGGGTGGGGTGGCAGGGAGCAATGCCGCTGGGTGGTGGGACCTGGTTCCTTTCCCCCCAACCTCACCAGCTTCCAATCCCCCTGGCCCTGCACTGTGTCAGCTCCCCAAAACCTTCCACTCATGCTGGCTTCCCTGCCCCAAGCCAGTCCCTGCCCCGAACCTGGCCTCGCGCTGTCCCCTCCCCCTTCCTCAGCCCCCCATCTTGGGCCCCCATCATCCTTCTTCCCTTCCTCGGCCCCGCACCTACACCCAGCCCCACACCAATCCCCAGTCCCAAGCCATCCCTGAGCCCTTTCCCAGCCCTGCACTGCACTTCTCCTGCTCCTGACCCCATCCCCAGGCCACGCCCAGGGCCCCGTGCTGCCCCCCATCACCCTGCGCCACCTCAGCAGTTCCTTCTCTGCCCACAACGCCGCTCCCCCCCTTGATCCAGGTCCTGAGCCATTCCACCAGCCTGAGTCCTCCCTTTCCCAGCCCTGCACTCCATCGCTACACCGCCCTCCAGCCAGATCCCAGCCATGCGCTACCCCTTCCCGCAGCCCTGCACCACCTCCCAGGGCCCAATCCCGGCCCCCACGGCCGCCCCACGCCACCTCCCCGGATTAACCCCAGCCTCAGCGGGCCCCCCGGGGCCCAATCCTGGCCCCTGCAGCTCCCCCCACAGCTGGCCCGATCCTGGCGTTGGCAGGCTCCCCGCGGCCTCGCACCGCCTCCCATGGCTTGATCCTAATTCTGGCTGCCCCGCGCCACCTCCCCAGCTCCTTTCCCACCTATGACCAAGCCTGGCCTTAGACGGTTGGTGGCCGTAGGCAAATTTATTCTTGACGGCCCCACCCCCCTCAGTTCACATCTACTTTCACCCCCCATCCTGCTCCTCTGCCCCCCCCCGGTGGCCCCTTCCCCAATCCTCTTGGTCCCCGGGTCCCTCTTATCAGGCTGGAGCTACAGGGGTGGGCAGACATGACTGGGAACTGCTCCTCTGGCCGCTCCCGCCCTGAGCATGTTCTGTCTGAGCGTGCTCAGGGCGGGAGATTTGAAAAGTTAAAATCCCCAGCTCCCAGGCGTCCCGTGGGCCAGATTCCAACCCCTGGAGGGCCGGATTCTGGCCCGCGGGCCATAGGTTGGAGAAGCCTGATGTAGCGGTTGGTTAGTACACCAATAGACAGGGCTCAAGCATCATTTTTTCAGGCCCAGTACAAACTAGTAACTCCCAGACCCATATCTCCCCTCCCAGACACATATCACAATCCTTCCGGGACCTACAGGGCTTCTGAGCCCTGGTAAAAGGTACCCTCCCCCCACGTGGAAGCCCTGCCAATAGAATGCAGCCACCTCTGAGGTGCAGCATAGCAGTTATTTAACAGTGCACAGAAACATTGCACAGCTTCTTGATGACAGGACTTGAGGAATTAGTGTGTCCAGTTGAATGCAGTCCTTCTGATCAAGGAATGGAGCCCTGTGGCCTAGAACTAGAAGTTCAGTCTTTTTTGATGACCAAGGTCACAGGTTATTATCACAGTCCTATCTTTGACATGCTGGAAGCTTCAAAATGGTGATTCTAAAGGGGATAGAGCATGTGGGAGTCATGTTAACCTAAAGGATCAAAATAGGACATCGACAATAATAAAAGCAGGGAACAGAATGCAAAATAGCCAGGGAAACCTTCAAATCTATGAATGTGCTAGAGAGGAATGTGGGCAGGGAGATAAAGTAATTTCTAGGTGTCACAAGAACACAAGCCTCGGTTTTTACTGTGTCTGGTAGCCCATTTTCATTTACTGTCTGTGCACATGTCTAACACATCCTCAGTCTTAGCAACCGGGCAGGCCGCTGCTCTCAATCCATTAAGTCCAAGGTTTTGGGACTGGGTTGGCATCACAAGAAGTTTTAGTTCGGTTAAGTACCCAGATGCTGGGAGCCTCATCCCCCCTCTCCTGGAATCAGTAACATTGGCCTGTGAGTGGAACTAGTCAGGAGTTTTTCAACGTAAAATGTTGATTGTCCAACAATGTTGGAAAATGGTTTCAATGGAAAATGTTGATTGTCCAGTGTTGATTTCTGGTCAAAGCCAGTGAAAGAGAAGAAGTATGAGACCCCAGAATAGTGAGCTATCCGATGGTATATATCACTCGTATTGCTGGAGACCAAGGTTCAAGTCCCTACTTTCTTTGATTCAGAGAGTTACCTGCGTCCCAAGACAGTGTCCTAACCCCTGGGCTATTTTTGATGTGTCTTTCTCTCATGTGACCAATGCCTGAAATCTAGTCAATATTCTGAAGTGGAACAAAATCAAATTTCAAAACCTCAGTGTTTCACATCACAGAATTCTTAGTTTCCTGGCCTGAAAGTAAAAATAGACACTCTTTGGCCATGTCTACACTGGAAAAAGTTAGATCAACTTTGTTAAGTCAACTTAATAAGATTAACTTTAAGGTGACTTAAAGTTGACCTTATTAAGTCAACTTAACAAAGTGGTTACCCTAAATGGGGACTTAGTAAATTGAACTAACTGCCCTTAAGTTGACTTAATAAAGTTGACTTAAGGGTTAATCCATGTCCACACTGTGCTTAAGTCGACCTAAGGAGTCAACTTAGGGGTTAGGTCAATCTAACCGGTGGTTCTTACTAAGTCGACCTAAGCTTTCATTAAAGGAATTTCTTAAGTCGACTTAATGAAAGTCTAGTGTGGACAGGGAGTAATTTAGGTCGATTTAAGACTACTTAAGTCGACCTAAATTGCCAGTGCAGACATACCCTCTTTGATTGTCTGGTACTTCCTCCTTTTGAATGGATTGGGGACCTCCTGGGAAAAGTCTTCTCAATCTTCTTCAGGTCCTGGATCGAACTAGAGAGTGCAGAGGTCTCTGCAACAAGGGCTAAGTAATGAACAGAGTCAACCACCGTTTTGGGAATCCCAACTGAAGCCTGTTCACTTGACAGCTGCTGCTGCTAAAGACTACAGAACTGATCAGTTTTTGTTCAGTAGTAAAGCAAGAGGAAGGGAAATGGGATTTAGAGGCAGGCTGTTCCAAAGAGATCAGTTTACTTAGATGTCTCTTGACACGAATTCTTCCCTATGGGTGAATACGGAAATACTGCTGTGAGGATCAGGCCCCAGACTGAGATATATTTCTACATGATGCTCCCAGCAGGTGATTTGCATATCAACTTGTAGCATGGCTGTTACATGACAGAGAGGGATTGACTCATCTTCTGAACTGCACATAGAGGACCACAGCAGAACATGGGATGAGCCACTGCAGAGCAGAACCTGGGTCCGTATAATCAGGTATCACATCCCGAGCAGCGGTCAATGTTTGATGTTCCAGAGGTTGGTAATTTCTGTGCTTCCAGAAGGCACTGGCCATGGTGCTCTGTATGTGAATGGAGAATTCCCGCAGCCTGTCAGATTAGGCCTGAACCGGGCAGTTTAATTAACCCGTGCTGTATCCTGCAGTCTCACTTCAGTGCTGACTTCAGTGGAAGTTTCGCCTTGGTGAGGATTCAGGAGCACAGGATTTGGCCTAATCATGATCTGATATTGCATGGCTTCAGTTGTTCTGAACAGTTAGAAACGTGTGTGCTCCCTGTCTAATTTGTCCTCTATGCCTATAACCACAGTGCAGGTACCGCAGGCCATTCAGCCAACTCAACCCAAAGGGTTTGCACAGGAAGGAATAGGCGTTTCTGCATATTGTTAAACTCTCACTAAGCAGCAGGAGGAAGGTTTGGGGACCTGAAAATCAAAATGAATCCATAGAACGTGAGAAAGAAAGAACAAACGATTGAGAATTAATATAAAAGAACAGCATAAACATGTGGGGGCAAAACCAGAAAGGCTAAGGCACAAAATGAAGTAAAAACTAGTAAGGGCTATAAAAAGCAATAAGAAGAGCTACTAAAAATACAATCTGAAGTAAGAGCATGATGTGTAGGGACATTATTTAACAGAGAAGGCGAGCAAATAAAGGATGACACAGAGAAGGCTGCAGCGTTGAATACCTTTTTTACTTCAGTCTTCACTAAAAAAGTTAATTGTGACCAGATGCTTAACATGGTTAATATTAACAGGAAAGGAGAAGGATCTATGGCCAGACTAGAGAAAGAACATTTTAAAGAACACTGAGGCCAGGTAAACGTAGGTCACTTCCAGCTATGTAGCTCTGGGGTGTGAAAAATCCACACTCCCCAAGTACGGTGGTTAAACCGGCCTACCTCCCAGTGTAGACAGTGCTAGGTTGATGGCGGTGGATTAACTAGAGCGATGCGAGAACCTCTCCCATCACCATAGTTAGCATGTAGAAGTGGTGCAGCTGTCACTGAGCATCTGTTGCAATTGAAGTATAGATGGAACCTGATGTAAATGAGATGTCTTCAAGTTGGCAGGGCCTGATGAAATCTGCTCTAGAGGGCAGGATTAGAATATAAATTGAAGAATCACTGTGAAATCTGTGAGATGAAAGTCAGTAAAGACAAGTGCAAAGTACTACACTCAGGAAGGAAAAATCAAATGCAATGTAAGTGACTAGGCAGCAGTATTGCTGAAAAGGATCTGGGGGTTATAGTAAATCACAAATTGAATCTGAGTCAACAGTGTGACACTGTGGCGAAAAAGGCTCATAAGCCCATGCAAGACACAGGAGCTTTTGCTGCACTCATGATTAGTGAGGCCTCAGCTGGAGTACTTTGCCCAATTTTGGGCACCACACATTAAGAAAGACGTTCACAAGTTAAAGTGAGTCCAGAGGAGAGCGACAAAAATGATAAAAGATTTAGGAAACATGAGCTGCACCAGGAAAGTTTGAAAGAACTGAGCATGTTTAGTCAAGAGAAGAGAAAATTAAAGAGGGACCTGAGAACATCTTCAAATATGTTAAGATTTGTTACGAGGAGGATGGGGATGAATTGTTCCTTGTGTCTTCTGAAGGTAGGACAAGAAGCAATCAGTTTAATTTGGAACAAGGGACATTAAGATCAGATATTAGGGAAAAGGTCCTAACTATGAGGGTAGTTTGGCTCTGGAACAAGTTACCTAGGGAAGTTAGGTTATGGAATCTTTATCCCTGGTGGTCTTTAAGAACAGGACTGGTCTAAGGTTTACTTGGTCCTGCCTCAGCACAGGAGTCTGGTCTAGATGATCTCTCACAGACATTTCCAGATCCACATTCCTAGGATTAATCCCAGAGAAATGACTTTTCTGAAACAGGGCAGTTGCCATCATTGCACAGGTCAGCCCCCATGTTTATTCATTGGTCATTCATTTCAACACGGGCAAAATGTCTGGATTGACAGGTGTGGGGACAGAAGTCTTCAGCCCACACAGTAAAGGCGGCACATCCAGCACAGCCCTGAAGAGGGCTGCATTAGGTCACAGAGGACATTGACATTTTCTTGACCTATCCCCCTTTGGCTGTCCTTCTGAGACTGCCAAAAAAGCTCACTTTGGCCATTGACTTATCTATCAGCACCTGAGACCCACTTCACACCAGGCACTCAACAGCTCTCAGAAGCTAAATGCTCTTTGGCCACCACTGAATGAGGCTGGATTTGAACCTATAGCTGAAAGGCTCCTTTGCCAAGTACCTCCTTCTTTGAGTCCCTCCTTCATTCTGGTTATAGGATTTCCTTTTACCCTCTCCTGATAATCTATTCCTCTAAATCCAAGCCTCCCCTCCCCCCCACTCAGGCTGGCATCTAGGTAAGTCCAAGAAAGTAGCAGCACAGAACTTTCCAAGTTTTAGGATGCAAGAAGAATGATTTCTCTGGCCTTTTTTTTTTTCCTGTTGCAGTTTCTTGTAGCTTCCTTTTTGCTGTCCTAGAGTAAGAATAATGTTCCTTGGGCTGAAGCCTCAGCATTTAATCACAAAGAGAAGCCAATTATTACCTTGCAGAGACCTCTCTCAGGGGTGTTACCCTTAAATAACTTGTGGACTGCTCCTGACATCAAAGAAACAATAACAGATGTGTATTAAACTAGTTTAAAAGAATTACCCCCTGGGTAACTCTCTGCTTCCTGGATCTGTAATTTGTTTGTGATGCATTTTGCTGCTTCTGCTTAAAGCCGTAGCAGGAATTGCCTTCCCCAGTCCCTGCTCTATAGGTCACAAAGTGTCATTAGCTTCGTCAGGCTTTTCCTGTTCTCTAGAGAAGAAATGGCGTCCTATTAGCAGATTTCAAGAGCATCTCAGCTCTGATATGGAGAAACTCTGATGTTATTACTGGGTCACCTAAAGCCTTACATGGGAAACAGTGCAGGATTGTTCGCAACAGCACACTCAACAGGATTGCACCTGGTCTATTGTTTTAAATGAGTCAACCAATGATCCTTCCATTACTCTCCTTGAGAGCCTAATCTACAGTTTTAGGCTTGGTCTACATTAAAAAGTCAGCAGGTACAGCACTCAGGGGTGTGAAAAATTCACACCTGTGAGCAACATAGTTAAGCCAAACTAACCTGTGGTGTAGATGGTGCTAGCTAGATCAGTGGGAGAATTCGTCAGTTGACCTAGAGGAGTACCTATGTTGATGGGAGATCCCTTCTCATCGCTGTAGCGAGTGTCTAGACTCTACACTCAAGTGCTACGGGGCCGTTGTGCCACTGTAGTATTTCAAGTGTAAACAAGCCCTTACTGCTAGGAAATGAGCCCAAATCTGTCTGTCTAGCCCATCTGTCATGACCCAATCGCTATGGGATCTTTGCTAATTTCATCCCGTTATGCATAGCTCTAGTCTTTCTCCCATTTGCTGTGCATCCTTCCAAATACTTACATACAGTTACAGAATACACCACACACTCAGACATACAGACTGCCAGATGCAACTGCAAAGTACATGCAAGATTTGGTTAAAGGACTATCGCTTCCTTACAGAGCAGTTCTGCTCTGTGAAAATGGCATGTTAAGGAAAGGGAGATACCATGTTTAGTGTCTCTCATTGACTCCATTTTAACTGTGTCCAGTTTACAAGATTAATTGTTGCCAGCCCTCAGATTTCCCCTGGGATCTAAGAGTCATGCCAGGTTTATTTCTTTTGCTTCGTCACTGGCATTAAAGGTTCTACTCCTGCCCTCAGTGACACCTGTGAATTCCTAGAGCCTTCAGATTGCCTGCAGGCGTAACTGCTTGGAACTTAGCGAACAATTCTGCTGGAGACGCACAAAAACCAACTGACTCCAGTGACCTCTCCCAGACAGGGCTAATGGCAGCACAAGACAGTCAGATATACCCATGTCACTAACGGCAGCAGATCTGATTCTGAACACAAGCCGGTCAGAGCCATTTTTGCACAGTAGGACCACTTTGTTCCAATGGGCTCCAAGCACATCTTTAGGATTATACACTAGGGCCGAGCTCAGCACCCAATCGCTCCTATCATGACACATAAGGACAGATTTGCAAAAGAGATCAGAACCCACCACGCACCCAATTCTTTTGAAAATCTGCCCAATTATTCTGGGAGCTGGAGCCCTTTGAAAACTTGGTCCTGTACACTCAGCTGTTTCACAGCCAATTCTGGCTTCAAATCTACTCTTTGTGCCGTTCTGTCAATGAGGTAAGCCGGACCAGTCAACCACCAGCCGTGCCACTGTTACCCCAAGCGTGGCTGTGACGCACAAAGACTGCATGCAGCTTTTCTGCTGCCATTCTGAGCAGAGCGTTGCATTAGCTCAAATGTCTCTCGCACACATTGTTTAATCAAGCAACGGCCCAGCTGAGTGCCTGTGAAGCACTGGCCCTGCGTCAGCATCTGCTGCCCGAGCAGGCTTTAACCCCACAAAGCTGTTTAAAGAACCCAGAAAGCTCCCTTCATTTTGAGATGGGAACGGGACGGTTGGAGCAGGTTCCCAGCTGGAAGACAATGTGAGTGACAGATGGCTGAGCAGGAACAAACGCCCTGCACTTCCTTTGGGAGTTTGATCTGGTTTCCTCATTTATTTATTTGGTTTGGCCCGCGAGCTGAAAATCTTTTGGCTTCTGCCCTTTAAAACTGAAGTTATTTGAAAGGAAACCTCGCTTTTTGGCTACGATCAATTACATGTCTGATGTTGGTTCCACCGGGGATGCTCTGCAGGGGGACAGGCTCAATGATCTAACAGAGAAGCACCATCATTACTTGCAAGCATGCAACAATTCTAAAACCAAGCAGTAAAAGAGCCCTGGGTAAGAGTATGGGAGGCTCAGACTGGAAGCCAGTCCTGCCTAGACCCCAGCCTCACTCTAAGGAAATACTGGACCCTGCCCCTCATGTCTTGCAGGACAAAAACTGTGTGAATTGTCACCATTCTGATTTGGTAGCATCTCACACCCCATTTGCACTGGTTTATCTCACAACAGAGATGCAGCGCGATGGAGAGTTGAGCCAAGTATTCACTGACAACTGCTTCCAATCTCTGCATGACCCGAGTGCCTCCAAACATCAGTGGTATTATCCTCCTCCCCAAGAGATGGACTACACCAATGCCCTCCCTGCCAGGGGGGGCACAGGGGGAGCCTGGCATGCCCCCAAAGGGCAGGGTATATGGGCACGGTGTGACATTGTCTGGCTTTAGGGAAGCATTTATGATATTATTTTCTATGGATATCTCATAAATGCTATAATCCATAGGAACTATGTCATGTTTGGTAT
>ML685942.1:2195911-2267934 GCA_007922175.1 Pelusios castaneus | reverse complement strand
ATGATTATATAGTTTATGTCTAGGAATTCTATTTTGATTAGAAGTTAAGAATTTGATGTTATAGCCATACTTTAACTTGTGTCATTCTGGACAAATGCCTTAAACGGGAGGGTGTGAACAACCATTGTCTCCTTCATGTTAAGGAATCTGCCAGGTGATATGGTCTCAGGGAGTATCCTGATGAGCCATTAAGGACATAAAGAATACAACCATTGTGTATTGGTTAACAAGTGAGGTGGATATTTATTAATATTAATATTTCCCTTGCTTTCCATTTACTGTATATTGCCTAGGTGATGTGACCCTAAGCACCCCTGTAGTCTCACCCTACACACTATTGCACAAAATAGGCCTTGTAAGGTATCACTAATAGCACACAGGTCATTGAGAGCATCATAAAATGCATGCATTAGCCTTGTATGTGAATTTATGAATTCTCTCTGTATAATGTTACTAGACCAGGTTTAAGACTATGGCCTAGCCTAGGTAAAGGTGACAAGAAGGTCTCTCCTAGGCAAAGGAAGAAGAGGTTACTTACTGTAACTGGTGTTCTTCGAGATGTGTTGCTCCTGGCCATTCCATATTAGGTGTGTGTGCGCGCCTCGTGCACGGAACGCCGGAATTTTTTCCCCTAGAGATCCCGTAGGGCCGGCTGTAGCGCCCCCTGGAGTGGCGCCGTTGCGGCACCTCTATATAACCCACAGCCGGCCCTACCCTCCTCAGTTCCTTCTTGCTCTTATTCCGAGCGGGGATGGAGGGCGGGAAGTGGAATGGCCAGGAGCAACACATCTCGAAGAACACCAGTTACAGTAAGTAACCTCTTCTTCTTCTTCGAGTGATTGCTCCTGTCCATTCCATATTAGGTGAATCACCAGCCTTACCTTGAGGCGGAGGGTCGGAATCACAGCTTAGCTGAGAGCAGGACGGCTCTGCCAACTGCCGCGTCCTCTCTCGCTTGTTGCGTGATCGCATAGTGTGCCGCGAAGGTGTGGACTGAAGACCACGTGGCTGCCTTGCAAATGTCCACTAACGGCACACCCCCTAGAAAGGCCGTCGAGGAGGCCTGAGCTCTTGTCGAGTGTGCCTTGATCGGGGGCGGTGTAACCTTTGCCTGGTTGTAGCATTCGCGGATGCACTCGACTATCCATCCGGAGAGCCTCTGTGATGAAATGGGCTCTCCCTTCATTCTGTCCGCTACTGCCACAAACAATTGGGTGGATTTGCGGAAAGGTCTCGTCCTGTCTATGTAGAACGCCAGGGCTCTGCGTACGTCTAGAGTATGCAGTCTGCGTTCCCTGTCCGAAGCATGTGGTTTGGGGTAAAACACAGGTAGACAAATGTCCTGACAGGTGTGGAAAAGGGACACCACCTTTGGACGGAAGGCCGGATGCGGGCGCAGCTGTACCTTGTCCTTATGGAAAACCGTGTAGGGCGGATCTGCTGTCAGGGCCCGTAGCTCTGACACCCTTCTGGCCGATGTAATGGCCACGAGGAAGGCCACCTTCCAAGACATGCACAGCAGTGAGCAGGAAGCTAGAGGCTCGAAGGGCGGGCCTGTCAGCTGAGTCAGGACCAGGTTTAAGTCCCATTGCGCCACCGGTGGACGGGTGGGGGGGAAGAGCTTATCGAGGCCCTTGACAAAACGCTTCACCATTGGGGCCGAGAAGACTGTGCCCCCTTCCGCTCCCGCATGGAAAGCTGAGATGGCTGCCAGGTGGACCTTGACTGAAGCGGTTGCCAATCCCGACGACTTGAGATGCCACAGGTAGTCGAGGACATCTGGGAGCGGGGCCGACCTCGGAGCGATCCCTTTGTCTGCCATCCAGGCCGAGAACCGCTTCCACTTTGCCCCATAAGCGGAGCGTGTAGAGGGCCTCCTGCTGTTGAGCAGGACCTCCTGGACCTCCCCCGAGCATAGCCGCTCGTTCGGGGTCAACCACTCAGGTACCACGCCTTGAGGTGGAGCGATTGGAGGTTCGGGTGCAGGAGTTTGCCGTTGTCCTGCGACAAGAGGTCCGGCAACAAGGGCAGATCTATCGGGGCTCTGGATGAGAGGTTCCAGAGGGTTGTGTACCAATGTTGCCTGGGCCATGCTGGGGCCACCAGAATCACTGTGGCCTTGTCGTGCTTGATCTTTAGAAGCACTTGGTTCACTAAAGGCGTTGGGGGAAAGGCGTAAAAGAGTTCCCCCGTCCACTGGATCGCAAACGCGTCCGCTATGGAGCCCGGGCTTTGTCCCCTGAACGAGCAGAAACGCGCGCACTTGGCGTTGGAGCTTGAGGCGAAGAGGTCCAGACGGGGAGTTCCCCACCTCTGGAAGACCTCTCTCAGGACCTCCCATTTCATCGACCACTCGTGGGTCTGAAACTTCCTGCTGAGGTCGTCGGCCAGTGTGTTCTGCGATCCCGGTAGGTATGACGCTACCGGCAGGATTGAGTGTAGGATGCAAAACTCCCAGAGGATGAGCGCTTCCTTGCAGAGCTGGGAGGAGCGGGGACCGCCTTGCTTGTTGATGTAATACATGGCGGTTGTATTGTCCGTCTGGATGGAGACTACTTTCCCTTTTAAGTGCTCCTTGAATGTCTGGCAGGCCAGACGAACTGCCCTGAGCTCTTTCACGTTTATGTGGAACCGGAGCTCCTCGTTCCCCCAGCGGTCCTGGGTCCGTAACTGGCCCAGGTGTGCCCCCCAGCCCAGATCTGACGCGTCTGTCACCAGGGAAATGGAAGGGCTTGGGGCTTGGAAGGGTAGCCCTGCGCAGACCTGGTCCTCCTGGCACCACCAATCTAGGTCCCTCAGAGCCTGCGCGGAAGGGGCCACTATCATGTCGAGATCGTCCCGGCTTGGGCGGTACACTGACGCTAGCCACCGCTGAAAGGGGCGTAGACGTAGTCGAGCATGCCTGACCACGTAGGTACAGGCCGCCATGTGCCCCAGTAACCTTAGGCACATCCTTACCGAAGCCAGCGGATGTCTCTGTAACCCCCTTATAGTATCTCGGATCACTTGGAACCGTGATCGAGGAAGAGATGCCTTTGCTACTGTCGAGTCCAGGACTGCCCCTATAAACTCTATCCGTTGGACCGGCACTAGGGAGGACTTGCGCTGGTTGACCAGTAGACCAAGACGACTGAACACGTCTTGTATGAACTGTAGATGGATAGACACCTCTGTTGGCGAACGGCCTCGTACGAGCCAGTCGTCCAGGTATGGGAAGACCTGAACTCTCCTCCTTCTGAGGAAGGCTGCCACTACTGCCAGGCACTTGGTAAAAACCCTGGGAGCCGCAGCAAGTCCGAACGGAAGGACCGTGAATTGAAAGTGCCTGTCTCCCACTTTGAAGCGCAAGAACCGCCTGTGACGTGGGGTTATTGCTATGTGGAAGTAGGCGTCCTGTAAATCGAGGGCGGCATACCAATCTCCCGGATCCAGGGATGGGATAATTGAGGCCAGCGAGACCATGCGGAAACGGATCTTGCGTAGAAAACGATTCAGGAACCGCAGGTCTAGGATGGGACGGAGGCCCCCTTTTGATTTTGGAATGAGGAAGTATCTGGAGTACACCCCTTTCCCCCTCAGTTCTTGAGGTACCTCCTCTATCGCCCCTTTCTCTACGAGGGTCTGAACCTCTTGGGCCAGCAGTTGCTCGTGAGATGGGTCCCTGAAGAGGGACGGGGTAAGGGGGGGGCGGAGCGGGGGGGGGTGAAGAGAACTGGAGCGAGTATCCATGCTGCACCGTGCGGAGCACCCATTGGTCCGAGGTAACTAGGGCCCAGGCACGGTGGAACCGGGATAATCTGTTGAGGAAGGGCAAAGGAATTGGATCCGCAGCAACTATTGGTACGTCGTCCCCGATCGTACCCTCAAAAGGCCTTCTTGGGGCCGGAGGGATGACGCTGCCCTCCCTGGTTTTGGTCCGGGGGGCGACGGCTTGCCCTGCGCCCGTTACGGCCTCTCCTTCTGTCCCAGTCCTGGCGCCGTTGGTAAGGCCGAGCCGATGCCTGCGGCTTAAAGGGCTTTCTTTGTGCTGCCGGGGCATGGAGGCCCAGCGATTTCACCATTGCCCTTGAATCTTTAAGTGACTGAAGCCTGGAGTCTGTCTGAGATGCAAACAGCTCCGGCCCTTCGAAGGGCAGGTCCTGAATAGTGGACTGGACCTCGGTGGGAAGGCCCGAAGCTTGGAGCCACGAACTCCTTCGCATAGTGATGCCTGAGGCCATCACTCTGGCTGCAGCGTCCGCTGCGTCCAGGGCCGACTGAAGGAGGGCTCGGGACACCACCTTACCCTCCTTTGACATAGCTGCCAGCTCGGACCTCGAGTCCTGGTCCAGCTTGTCGGCCAGCTTATCTAGGGCCGCCCATGAATTAAAAGTGTACCTGCTGAGGATCGCCTGCTGGTTGGCGATCCTCAGCTGGAGACCCCCCGAGGAATAAACTTTACGGCCAAACAGGTCCATTTTCCTTGCGTCCTTCGACTTGGGCGTAGGACCTTGGTGACCTTGCCTCTCCTTCTCATTGGCCGTCTCAACCACCAGCGAGTTCGGAGCTGGGTGGGAGTAAAAATGCTCGTAGCCTTTGGCGGGGACAAAGTATTTCTTCTCCACCCGCTTGGCTGTTGGAGCAATAGAGGCCGGAGTCTGCCACAGGGCCTTGGTCGTGTTCTGCACCGTCTTAATCAGGGGCAGGGCCACCCTGGAGGGACCCTCTGGGAGGAGGATATCGACCATGGGATCCGCTTCCTCCATGACCTCCTCTGCCTGAAGGCCCATAATCTTTGCCACTCTCCTAAGTAAGTCCTGATGAGATCTGCTGTCATCGGGGAGAGTGGCCGGTTTTGCCCCTGCCACTGCCTCATCCGGCGGAGACGAGGATGATTCTCCCGCGGGGTCCGAGGGGGGGTCCAGTGCCCTTGTGGACTGCGGGCCCTCCTTCGCTGAGGGATCGTCCAGGGCCTTTCCTGCCCGGTCCCGGGCTGGGGCCCTCCCCAGCTCTGGAGGGGCGCTTGCTGTGCAGGACGGCTGATGCCTCGACGATAGAGTGGAGGGAGGCCTCTCCGACAAGGGGCCCTGGGCCTGATGGTATGCCCATGGGGTCCAGAATGGCCACTGTTGAGGTGGCTGCCACTGGGGCCCGCACTGCGCCTGGCCATGGCTGACCTCTCTCCTCCCCGAGCGGCTCCTGCTCCGTCTGGCGGAGCTCATACTGTCACCCGACTCGGAGGAGAACCTGCTCCGGGGGGACCAAGGTGGGGCTGCGCCGCGGATCGGCGAGTCTTGTCGCCCTGTCGCCGGGGTCATTTGTCGCGGTGCCGATGGACGACGGTGCCGCGAGGATTCACGGCTCAGGCGCTCTGGTGGGGACCGGTACCGTGGTGCCCCTGCTGCCGCAATTACTGCTGGCGGAATGGGAGATCGGTGCCGCTCCGGGGGCGAAATGTATTGGGAACGCTCCCCGTGGGCCTGGCCTGTAGGTGAAGGCCGCGCCTGCTCCAACGGCGAACGGTGCCGTGGAGGGCTCCGGTGCAGTAGCGCCGGCTTCCCTTTCGACGGCACCGATCTCTGCGGTGCCGGGGGGTGGGTCTCTGGTGCACACGGTGCCGTGTGCGCAATGAGATCTCGAGCCGCTTCGAATGTCTCTGGCGTCGAGGGCAGCTGGAGGTCTTCATCCAGGATCGCCCTGGTGGGTGAGGCGTTGGACCCCGGACTCGACGGAACCTTCTCACGGCCCGGAGTCAACGGGGTCGGAGCCTGAAGCTCCCGGAGCTGACGGTCCGAGCCCGGTACCGTCTGCGCTCCCTGCTTCGAGCTCTTGACAGGCGATCTACCTCTGTCCGAACGCCTCTTCTTCTTAGCCGGACCAGGGGAGAGGGAGCGGTGCCGTGGTGGCGGTGCCGAGTGCTTCGGCGCCGGTGGCGGGAGCCGGTGCCGCGGTTCCCTCGCCAATTTAGCGGGCCTCGGTACCTCGCCAATGGCCTCCGGGGCGCTCCGCACCGACGGTGCCGTGCTGGACCCGGCCCCCCCGGCGCTTGCCGGTCGCAAAGCGTCCTCCATCAGGAGGAGCTTGAGTCTGTGCTCCCTCTCTTTTTGGGTCCTTGGGCGGAACCCCCGACAAATCTTGCACCGCTCTCGAAGGTGGGACTCCCCCAAGCACCTCAAACACTCACGGTGCGGATCGTCCAGGGGCATGGGCTTGCGACAGGCCCCGCAAGCCTTGAAGCCTGGCATGCCCCGGCCCCGAGACGGGGCTCTTCGATGGAAGAACGACTACTAACCAAATGGGAACTATCTAAAGCAATTGCGAACTAGGGTACTGCTAGCGAACTAGCCAACGTTCCAGCGACCGTCAGGGCGGTAAGAAGGAACTGAGGAGGGTAGGGCCGGCTGTGGGTTATATAGAGGTGCCGCAACGGTGCCACTCCAGGGGGCGCTACAGCCGGCCCTACGGGATCTCTAGGGGAAAAAATTCCGGCGTTCCGTGCACGAGGCGCGCACACACCTACTATGGAATGGACAGGAGCAATCACTCGAAGAAGAATGTGGATTTGCCATACACAAAGCTATCAAGTGCACTAGTGGGGTTTTTCTTGAGCCTGAACTCAAGAGACTGAAAGTTACCATGACTCCTGCATGCCAGAGACACAGCAGACTGGTCTCTTAAACCTGTCCTACCTGTCTTTGAGGACAGAGGCAATTCTTTGGGAACATAAAGGACAGAGAGAGATGCCATCTTTATCTTTTATTTAAGAAGACAAGGGAAACTATCTGGTACTTCTGTGGAAGGTCCTGACCAAGAAATAGTCAGCCGTGCTGGACCAAGAGTAGCTGGTGAGCAAACCCATCTTAAACAAAAACTGTGTCATCCTAGATTAAGCTTTAGACTTTTAGATGCGGGTTTTCACTTTGATTCTCTTGTTACCATTTCTACCTTTAGTTCTGTACTTGGCCTGACTTAACCTGCGAAGAACCTTGTTTTATTTTAATCCAAACCAGCACAGTACTGAGTTGGAAATGAAGGGACTGTTAGCACCAGTGAAGGTGGCAAGCCGCTGGGGATAGTCTCTGAGAAGCAGTCAATGTATGTGTCAGCTGGCATTGGAGATCAGAGCATCTAAGGCTCCCAGGATTACAGGCCTGGTCTGCATGGTACTGTACTGTTTCTGGACTGCACCCCAACGGCTGGCAGTCAGACATTTCACATATAAACTTGCTTTATGCTCACTCATTTTTTTCATGTCTCTCATGGGGCCAAGGTCTGCTCTTGGTGACACCACTGATGTCTGCACAGGCTTTTGTGTTCAGAACAGGATCATTTATTGAGGTGTCTAGCGTGAGGCACCCCAGTTTAAAAGCACTCAAGCACAGCAAACACTTGCAATCCCCACTTTCTCCATACCCCAGCAAGTATGAGAGTCAGAGCAAGTTACCCTACGTAGCCCAGATGTCCCAACAACGACAAGAGTCTTGGTGGTGGGTGGGGGGTGATGTGCACACCCTGTCCAGTAAGAACAGGCCCAAGACCCTCATCAACTCGTTTTACTTGAGTTGCCCAACTGTCACCCAGTGGAGGACGTTTTCCACCATTACGGAAATGCCTCAGAGGGTATGTCTACACTGCGATTGGGAGGTGTGAGCACTGCACACGTAGACGTCCCGAGCTAGCTTTGATCTAGCTATGTCCTATAACAACAGCACAGGTAATGGCTGCTCACATACCTAGCCAGGGTCCTGCGGGAGGTGAGGGATGAGTGGGACTAGGTCAAGCCACTGCCAGTGTGACTGTGGCTTCAGTCTAATATTACTGAAGCTGGCTTCGGTCTAGTTAGATCAAAGCCAGCATGGGTCTGTCCACACCTGCTGTGATCACACCGTCTGAAAGCAATGGGAACAGATCTTTACATTGCATGGTGGAGAGGGGCTGTGGGGCTCACACAGCTTCATTCAGATCTCTAGGATATGTGAGCCTCTTTCATGTATTTATCCTCATTGGGCAGTGCTTTTATGCCCATTCCATAGACGGGGAGCTGAGGCACGAAGAGTTACAGCCCGGATAGGTGCTGTTAACACCAATTGGTGTAAGACGCCTAAATACCTTTGGGGACATGGACCAAAGTGACTTGCTGATGTCGCACAAAGAGTTAGTGGCGGTGCAGAGACTTGAACGCAGCGCCTATGTTTACCAGATGAGCAGCCTGACCGTTGCACCATCCTGCAAGCGAGAAAACTGCTACTTTAACCTGCCCTGGGGAAGAAGCGCCACTGACTGATCCTGGAAAGAAGATGTTCTTTTGCTGGAGGCCAGGAGGAACCTTGGCAAGCTGAGGCTGATGCAGAGAAGCAGAGCTCCCACAGCACAGAGAGCCAGACAACAGGCACCCTGTAAACCCCACGCCCCAAGGTTTCAGAGAGCAGGTCGTGACAAGCCAGTTGCTATACCAACTCATGTAGCTTCTGCGTAACTGAATCTTTCAAGCTCTGGCTTTGCTTCCCACTCTAAGTCTTGGCGTCTCCCTCCCCTGCACATCTGATCTATCATCATCGCATTAATGTTAGATTGCATGGCCTGTAAAGAACCCAGCACCATCTGGTTACATCAAATAAGAAGCATATAATGAGCCACACGTGCACCCTTTCTCGGAATGATAGAGTCTATCTAACAGCAGCGGGAAAAGCACGGCTGATTATGTCTGACCATTGACATGATAACAATGGTTTGGCCCCTTTTCTATCAGGATGTTTGAATTTCACATCATTGCTGAATGATTCCAGCAAAACCGAACAGGCTCGTCTGGGGTCAGCCTGTCCAGCAGAAATACTTACCAAAATGCAAGACAAACGACTGTCCAAGATTTAATTTGCTAATATCTGCAAGAGCTGCTAATGGGGCTTGGGAGAGCTAAAAAACACATCATTACTGCTTTTAGAAATGATGCATTTCTGCTGTATAAGGCCAGCCGTTTATTACCCAAATCCAGGAGGAGTTGGGGCTCTTTGATTTCTTTGCAAACAATCCAAAAGGAAAACCAAGTGCATTTCACTGGCAACTAAACAAAGAGCTTATGAGCAGCCTTGGCTGAGTTGCTTTTATTGCAGAGTCCCTATCGTTGGAAGCATTGTCAAGGATTGCTTGTTCTCTTACGCTGACTTAGATGCTCAAAATAATCACGCTCCTTTCCCTGATGGTTTGATCCTTTTTCATTTAGCTAACAATCATGCTTTAATTTCTCTGTGGCTTTTTAATGAGGAAACATGAGCCTGAGCTGTTTACCCCTTCGTTCCTTTACCTGCGCCTTTCATGTAGTTTTAATTTATATTCCCACTGCAGGAAAGTACATAACTCCATTGGCTCTACATAAACACTGGAGAGCGGAATTTCTTATTATGAACATGTATATTTTAGACTGATAAAGTGGACTAAAAAATAGAATCAGGAGAGCCCTTTGCCCCAGCTTCTAGTTCAGATGGCAAAACTAATTCAATATTTTATCCTGCCAGTCTGACATAATTTTACCATAAGAGAGTACTGTCCAGTGATTAGCTTAGGGCTCTAGGCACTAGAGCTCCTGGATTCCACTCCCAGCAGTGCCCTGACTCTCTGAACCATGTTGAGAGTCACTCAGCTGCCTGTACCTCAGTTTCCCCATCACTAAAGCAGAAGCATTGTGTTGCTTAACATATTAAAGCCAGCGTGACTGTATAATTGGAATCAACATAACAGAGATCAGAATTTGGCCCATCCGGTTTTTAAAGTGCTTTCAAAACTTCTCATGGGAGGTGCCATGGGAGTGAAACGTTCTGTAAACACATGCGATAGAAAAATTGCCCCCTTGGCAGGCTGGTGAATTCAATATAGAGTTACTTTGTGAACTGCAGTGCTCATCTACACGCCCACCCGCAAAGCGTCTCCTCTGCCTGCGCTGTAATCCTTTGTGGCGGCTAGAGGCCGCCATAGCACCAGTGGGTACTGCAGTCTGCCTTCCTTGCAGTGGCAACTGGCCTCGAGCTCCCACAACTGCACAGCCCAGTGGCTTGCAGAGCCTCCGCTGGAGAACACCACTGTCTGTGTTGCTCTAGGAAGAGACTGGCCAGTTTTGTTATGCAGATGCTTTGTGGGGCAAGAGAAGAGCTGAGCACAGCCTGTTAGCTCAGCGGGGCTGGCAACGGGAGAGGCCGTTACTGTTGCTACAGACTCCACCCAGAGTGGAGGGGACCCGAGAGTGTGTTAACATTGACTGATTGTTCGGCTTGGCTGGTCTCAGACAAATTCCCAACGGGTAGTTGTCCCCGTCAGCCTACAGACAGACGAGTAGCCGGGCTGTGGATCTGCACTCCCCTTTCGTCCTGAGACCAAGGTGGAGGCAGCGTCCAGGCAGGTGCTGTTGCTGTGCCCCATGCACTCACCTCGCTGTGTCCACTTGGTCTCCAGGGCACTCTGTCTGAGCCCAGCGGTAGTGTTTAAAATGAAAGGAAGGGAAGGCACTTACTTCTCTGTGAGCGTGCGCAGCAGAAAGCGACGATGGTGGCCATAAGCACCAGGAATGCCACGCCGGCCCCCACGGCGACGCCTATGATCACGGCCATTGGCACCGACTCTGCAAGAGGAACGAAGGAGCAAATGAAGGGCAGAAGCGATGAGTACCCACGTCCCCTGCCCTGCTGACTAACCCCACTGGCGCCATAACCCTACTCCCGGTGAGGGTTGGGTCCGTGCAGTGGCCTTTTAGCGCTCCTGCCCGTAACCATTAAGACTGTCCCCGCTGTTTTCTAATCGGGTGGATGATGCACCGTGTACACTGCAAGGCAGGGACAGGAGAACACAGCGTGTTGACAGGAACCACATACAAGTCTGGCTCACTCCACTGGCCCTGGCTAGCTCTATTGCTCTGCCCTAAACAAAGAAGGGGTGAGATTCCAAAGGCCCTGTTGAAATGGACAGGACAAAGACATGGAGGCAGTGAACATTCAAGCCTCAAGGAAGAGCATGCAGTAGTTAGAGCAAGTGTCTAGGAGTCAAGATTCTGGATCCTAGCCCTAGCTCTGCCATTGACTCCCCATGCAAGCCCCACTGCCCAGGACTTAGCTTCCCTGTCTATAAACTTGGGACTCTCACTTTTCTGCTTCCAAGAAGTCTCTTGAGGCTTAAAGAATGAACTGTCTCTAAAGGGCTTTGGATGAAAAGTGCTGGAGAAGGGCACAGCATTCCTTGTCTAAAGGAAGAGAAATGGAATTGGAGCTGGAAAGGAAAAAGGTCACAGGGCCAGGCAGGCTGGGTGCTGTACAGGACAGCAGGAGAGAACTGGAACGGTAACACTGAGCCATGCTGTCTAAGGTAGCAGCTCAGCTGTCAGGGAGCACGCTGGAAAAAATGGTGGCAAAGTACCTGAGAATGAATTACCCAGCAGCCAACATTTACAGCCTCCACCTGTCTTACATTCTGATGATCACTTTCCTGCCTTCTCCCACTGGCGTCCCACTTGACAGCCCTCTAGACATGCGCTAAAACTCCCATAAAAGTTCATGGAAGCTGTGTGGAGAGAAAGACCCTGAGTACTGGACAAAAATGAAGAAGATGGGAGACAGAGAGAAGCTAGCTGGGCATCTTGATGGGCATACTGAGGAGGCCTGGAATAGAAAGGGGGCTTCAGGTCAGAGGTGAGCTGCACTGGTTAGCTGTGTTGGCAGGCCAAGACTGGAAGAGTAGTGTGCTGCGACTTCAGATGAGGGTCAAGGTGCATCAGCTGCACTCCGGATTGGACCAGCAGAGCAGACAGGGTGACCAGGGAGAGGCTATTCCACGCTCATGTATTTATACCCATGATGCATTTGTTCTTTAGCTCCCAGCTGGGATTTTCAGCCTGCAAAGCTGAGTTTTGTAAGTAGTTCCAGACCACATTTTGCAACAAAGGAAAAAAAAATCATGTTTAGAGTGAAAAGTTCATACTTTGGTCCAACAGGTTGGTGAGCCCTTTGTCAGATCTCTGCCTAACGAGGTGATCACCCCAGCATTTCCTCTGAAAACCCAGGTTCATGTCACACTTAGTTAGCCCAATTATTTCTCGTCGCCTCCCTTTCATGCTGCCCTGAACCAAACCTCACTAGTGGCAGTGGGAAAGACACCCACTCACTCCATGCTTTGGGTAAGGGATCCTCTACAGAGTGGGTAAATGGCACATTGCGGAGTCTATAGACTTGCAGTGAGATCCATTTCCTCGGGAGCTGCACTGAGCCTCACCATCTAAGCTCCTTTCTAAATGACTGTAACTGGGACTGCTCCATCTGCTGGACACCCCACTAGGGGATCCCTTTGCCCTCACAGCAAAAGGTGTTGTGTGTGCTGCTGACTTACCGGGGCCCATTCCATGTCAGATAACTACTGTTATCGCCAAAGATCCTAGCAGAGGACAGCAGAGGGGGCCCAGACAAGAAAGGCAGCTGGGGAATTATTGCAAGGAAGAAACAGCCAAGCCAGTTTAGAATTAAGTCCTTTTCTTCTTATTATTTTCAGAGATGGGACCAACCAAAACTATGGCTTCAGTGCATCCTTTACTACACATGCTCCCCCCACATCTCCCGCCAAAAGCTGTGGGGGATCTGGGTCCAAGGTTTGCAAATGGGCCTCAGATCCGAACAGCACCTCTGCCCCATGCTGAGGGTTGGAGTCTGGCATTCAAAATCTCCCACAGGAGCCCTGATTGTCTCATTGTTGCAAAGTCAGTGATGGGCAACAGCAACAGCGGGCACTGGGGCTTGGTGACAGAAGGCGAAGTGGGGAGGTGTTTACAGGGAGCTGTGAATGTCACCTTTGCCTCCAGCTAATGAAACTGAAAGCCAGAGGGCTGGTTCCCAGGATTCCCTATTCTATCGGTCTTTATAGAGCCCCCATTACTATGATACCTGAGCTACTTACTTAGCCTGACAACAGCCCAGGACATGGGACAGTGCTATTATCCTCATTGTATAGATGGGAACCTGAGGCACAGAAGAGCTAAGTAACTTGTCCAAGTTGACATAAGGAGCCTCTGGCTGAGCAGGGTCTTGAAGCAAGGTCTTCCCATCCTAGTTCAGCAACCTAACCACTGGGCCCTCCCTCCGGTCTTCTGGTTGGCCCAGGGGTGGATTGATGGGGCTCTGTTGGAACCACGTGACCATAACAATAACCCTTCCTACTCCATGTAGCTGCTCCAGCATGACCCCAAACTGCCTTTACTAGCACACAGACGGTTATATTTGTTAGCCGCACGGGAGCCAATTCAGCTATGGGGCAGTGATCTGCACCACCAGCAGAATGCCCAGCTTTGCTCAGCTGTGGGGTTACCGATGTGAGAAGCATTTAGGGGAAAACACTTGTGAATGAGCCGATCCGACCTGGAATCATTGAGAGAGAGTGAATATATGAAATGCCACTGTGCCACGGGGGATGCTGCCTCCTCACTGACCGTGACTCTTTTTTGTGTGTGCCCTCCCCAGTCACCGGCCATTTGACATTATTAGAGGAGCAGGGTGACGATGACCCACTGCAAATTCATAGTAGTCCTGTATAAATCAGTTGCTGCACCAAGGTTGAGGGTTTGGGTTTGGCTATCGGAGGCCCTAGGTGTAGACCTATGTGGGTCCCCTCTAGGCTCATTGTGGGGGGTCTCCCTGTGGCCCTGGCTCACTGCCACTGCTCCCCTCTCGCCCCTGCGGCCCTGGCTCCCCTCCATGGCTGCAGCCCTGGCTCCTCACCTCTGGCCCCAGCTCCCCCCCAGGCCCTGAGTCCCCGCCACTCCAGCCCCGCCCCCCTCATCCCCAGCTCCCCGCCACTGGTCCCAACCCCAGAGGCCAGCTCTGCCTCCTGCTGCCGACCAAGGCAGAGGCAGCTTTTGGGGTAGGTGAAGCAGGCGAGGGGGCCCCTCACTGCTCGAGGCTCTAGGAGTGTGCCTGCTTCGCCTACCCCAAAAGCCGACTCTGGTTTGGCAGCACTTGCAGGCAATGTCTGGGTTTAAAGAAAGTGGTCTGAGTTCACAAAACAACTGCCCCTCTAATCTAAACCCAGAGCTTTCATTTCCCTCAGAAGCAGAGGTCTGTGCTTTGTGTTAGGACTGGTCAACCCCCAAAGCTTAGGTGGTGACATGAGAGAGTTCCCCAGGGTAAACAGTAACATGGTAAATTGAGCCATGGTAGCTCGGTCTGGAATAGCACCACCGTATTATTGTACTGCTGGGCCCTGTGTACGCACTGGCACCGCATGAGCATGGTAAGTAATGCAGTGACCTGGGCCCAGAGCCCAAGATTCACAGTGCCACAATTCACGGGGTGCTCTGTGCCTACTTCACTTGGGTGTTGGCTGCCCACTCTGATTATGTGAGGGTAGGAGGGCCACGTGGCTTGTCAGTGGCCGTTGGTCTGCTGTACCAAACAAAGGAGATGGGGAAGCTGGAGAAATTGCAAGCAGAGATCTTAGCAGAATCAGATAGATAGTCCACTTCCAACCAGGGGCTTATGGGAAGGGAGTGGAGGACCACCACACCTCAGTCTTTAGGATGGCCCCGGCTGCTTGTCTCCACCGAAACACATGATAACAGCAACCTTGGGGTTGTAGTTCTTGGCTGGCACTTCCACTCTAACCTGGCCTTGGCAGGGGCGAGTTGGTTCATAATACAAGAGGTCATTCAGGGCAGCCAAGGGATTAGGGGAGATCTGCGCTATGCACCACAGACACTGTTTTCTACCGACTGCTCCTGTGGGTCTGAGTGCTAAGGGGGCAATGAGTGTTCTAGAGAAAAATCCAACAGTCACTGATCCCATAGGCTTCTCTAAGATCAAGTAGTGGCTGGCTACCTCAAGAATCCTTAGCCCACTCAGCGTTATAGAGAACACACCAGCCATCACACGTATATTCCCGTGTTTTCTTTTGCCCTCAGTAGAGCTGAAGAAGCAAGTTGCCAGGCGGATTTAACCTCTTGCTTCCGTTTGGGGGTTACCTGAAAACAGATTTGCTATTTAGAAGGTTGTTTGAAATGATTCAGTGCATTTATCATAACGCACATCAGCCTCTGGCTTGCTTGCACGGAGTCTGCTGAGAGTGTTGATTCACATATTTGTAAGTTGTCATTCCTGCCAAGAGATTGGTCACTCCATTCACATGGTACTAGTTCAGCTCCCTGCCTGGATGACTGCCAAACTCTCAAAGCACTGCCAAGAATGTTCCCAGCAAGACTCCTTGTGCAGAAGTATAGCCACTTGAGTGTCTGGGACACTTCTGGCCAATAATTTTGCCTATAAATCTTTGTTCAGAGCTCATGGAAAGGGCTTGCAAATACCATCCATGGGTGCATATTTACAGTCATTATTTGAATGGAGGTTGGCAAACATTTTCAGTCAGTTTTCCACCAGAGTTGTATCTGAGCTCAACTCTGAGGGCTTTGAAGGAATGCACACAAAGGCCAAGCACTAGCAAATTTAGTGAAAACTTCCTGCTGAGCTCATGGCTTGCAGCGGTACTCACTAATGTAACCACTTCCTTGCATGGATCAGCAATATGGGTTGAGCCTCCAGCACCAAAGCACAGTCTCTACCCTTCAAGCTAAAGCAGTAAAGCTCCGTTTGTCAGTAGCAGTAGTAGGCTGTTATCCTCTTGTGGCTCGGCCACGCGAGAGGCACATGACATGCTTTGCCAGGAGAGAACACTCTCAAGTATCGTATCCCAGCATGTATCAGAATTTGGGGTACAACTTGAGGTGACTTCCCCGCTAGTTGTCTAATGACCTGTCTAAGAGTTCTGAGAAGGCATTATGACTCCTGGCTAAAATCCTGCCATAGATTAATGGGCAGGTAGCATTCGTAAGCCTTCCACACATGCACTACACTCATATCCTGAAACCTTGCTCCCCTCTTGGGTTTACAGTGTGTGTACCTCAACAGGGCTGCTGAAGCCTTCACATTCTCTTGACACTTCTCTAGCTTCTGCTCCCTGACATCTTTGCTGGCCGGTGGCCAGTGCTGAGGTTTCTGTAGGTCATCAGATCAGTTGTGTATGCAGCATGCATTTTGCTATCCCCATTGTGCCAACTGGGTGCAGTGATTTTTGTCAAGCGAGACTTCACCTTGAGTAAACTATTACAAGCCTGTTTGAGTCTGAAACCAGTCTTTGCATATTGCACCCAACCACCTTTGAATGGATCCTGTTAATACCACCAACACGTCTTTCCATGTTACGCTGCACACACCGGGTCCTTCTTTGCACCTTCACTGAAAAGGCTTGCACCTTTGCTTAGATGGATGGTGCCCAGCAGACCTTGTGGGTGAGTTGATATAAGCGACAATGTATGGGAAGGCCAACTGGTTAGAAACATGAGAGGTTAGGGGGTGAACCATGGACATCCAGGGAGAATTAGAAGAGAGGTTTGGTCACCTGCTTCTTTGAGCAACCTGAATGGGAATATCTTGCGGCAGGCAAAGCTCATGCAGAAGATGAAAACTCATTGTGAAGAGCAGACATCACAGAACTTCTACATTTACTTGTTCCTCCTAGAGAAACAAGGAACGCTGGCTTGAGTGGAGAGATGGAACTGTGGAGATATCGGCAGTGCGTGCTAGTTCAGCATCAAGGGAGTGAGATCCAGAGGCAAGTGAGATGCTCTTAATGAGGGATTTTGGTCCTAGATGGGTGATGTGGCCAGCAACTGATGTAGCAGCACACAGGGAATGGGAAAAGCTGGCTCCTGGCAGAGATAATACCAAGGGCCCTTGTGGGATGGAAGACACAGTCTCTGACAATGGAAGGTCACAATGATATGGTCTGGTGGCCAGGGATGGTAATGGTTGGGCCGGCAGTAACAGTGAACAGAACTGATAAAGAACCCAGAGCTGCAATTTGCTGACTCATTGAGAGCAGGGTCAAGACTCATCAGCTCCAGTGGCCCAGAAAGCCTAATACAGGCTCGATGGAGGGTGCTGACAAGCTCAGGAAGATGGGAAATACAACTCTCCATGTCTCACAAGCAAGGCAATATATCCTGCAACTGTCTGCCCAATCTAAAGCTGCCAGGGACTAACTCTCTCCCACTAAGGTGGGGAAAGGAAACGGCTGGACATTCATTTCTCTTCTAGACATTCCTTGTTTTGCCTCTGTGTGTTTCCCCACAATAATACTTAGGCTGTATATAGACCATTTTGTCTGTCAGTCCCACAGCACTTTACAAGAGGGTGTACGAATGATCAATGCCATTTTAACAGGTGGAGGAACTGAGCCACCAAGCAGTCACAGGCAGAGCTAGGATTAGAACCAAGGGCTCCTGACTCCTAGTCTGTGCACTGTCCACTGGGGCATATTGCGTCTCAGCCTCTGCCAGATCTCTCCCTGCCCACCCACTGGCTGTGTCTCAGGCAAGGTAAAACTAGAAGGATGCTGTTGAATGCTAAGGTGTGACAACACAGCTGGGCAATTCAGATATTCACCTTCGGCTCATGATTCCATACCTGCTTCCATACCAGCTCCTGATTTCATTTCCGTACCTGTTTGAAAATAAAGCAAGTGTCTACAGCCTTGCCAAGCCCAAGTGTGCACGTCAGTATTGCTGAGCATTCAGGCGCTTTGCTGCTTTAGGATGCAATGGTGCGTGGACCTTCCGCTGAAACACGTATCCTCTACTGTTCTACGGAGTCTAAGGTTTCCCTGCTCCATGGGGACTGGGAGCTACCACCTGACACTGCCCTCTAGATTGCTGCTGGGGTGTGGTGTAGACATACCTTGTGGATTCAGTGCTGTTGTCCAGTAGGGACACCGCTAGGATTTAGCTCTGCTTTCCTATAGGTTCAGCCATTGGGAATCACTGCACCGGACTGGGATCTACTCCACTTCCGTGTCACCTGCTAGGACCCTTCTCCATCTGCAGCAGAGTCATCAGAACCTTTGCAGGACCCAACTAACATGTCCTGCATGGTTATCCACACCCTCTGCACCCTGCAGGGTTGGGGGCTGGACCCGGACGCATCACCCTGCAGATGCAGAGCTGTCTTTTGGGATCCAGTTGGTTAGCTTTGTGCGCCGGGCGCCCACCTCACTGCCACGTAGCAGCTGTGACTGGCAGAAAAACACTGTTTGCTCTGGCAGACACAAGAGGCCAATATTGAGGAGTTCACTGAGCTTTGATTTAATCTGGATGGCAGCCTGGCTCATGTAAATCAGAGCACAACGAGAACAAACTACCTGTCTGCCTGGGCATTTCACAACACAGACTAGAACCAGAATCCCTCCAGGTGCAAAGCATTCTCAGCAAAGGGAGAGTCCTCACTTGGAAGCCCCCAAACTGCCCCACATCTCCAACTGATGCTTACGTGTTTCTAGGAGCTACCCTTCCCTCCCACCCTGGCTGCCGTGGGTTCCACCAGTTCAGCCCTTGCCAAACTTGCAGTTTGCATGCCAGCTGATGGGCAACTCTGCCTGAAGCTTCGAACACCAGGCTGGCTCACTTGGGTTTGTGCCCCACTTCACCGTGCGGGTGCAGAGATGATGCCATGGCAGGCTCTCCAGATAGTCCCTGGACATATGAGCTGCTGTAAGCTTGCATTGCATGGACCCAGCCAGAGTGGCTGAACGGGTTTCTTTAGCAGGTTCTGCTGCAGCAACAAATTTGTGCTTTTATGTGGAAGGTCCCTGGAGCATGTTGTCCAGTCCCCAGTAACAGCTTTGCAGGGTGTGGTGGAGCAGGGGGCTCTGAGCAGCGCCCGCACCAGTTAACTCCCAATGGCATTTACCCACCCACTTCTGCTTCATGTGAGAGGGCTCAGCTTTGAGAGAGGAGGGTCTTTACAGAAATACTGCCTAGCTATCACACTCACACAGGTTCTGCAGAGCTTTTCCCAACTCCCAGGGACCTAATGCTTTGGTATCTAAGGCCATCTCACCAGCCTTCCCAATGTCTTCCTGAAACACCTCAGTTCCCCCTTTGAAATGTCTCATTGATCTCACAGCACCTCCTTGATCCTCTGGAGCAGCCAGCTGCTAATTTCTGATGCCACTAGCCCCTTCTGGTTTCTAAGCACCAAGTCTGTGGCTCCCACCTTGTTCTTTCAGCCGGATGATCTCAGTGTCTGAGCCAAAGCTGTTCCAGGCAGTACAGTTGTAAATGGTCTGGAAGTCAGCTCGGACAATGTTGCTGATGGTCAGCGTTGAGATCACGCCTTCCTCTGTGCTGACTGTCTCCACAGTGTAGCGCCCTGAGGTCCCTGATTCCAGCACGTTCTCCTTCCAGGACCATGCCTGCAAATCAACAAGAGGGATTAGTTTTGTTCATTTAGGACCTGATTTTTTTTAGTAGGGCTTCTACTTGGCTTGGAGTGTGCACCGAAAAATAACTGTGGTGGGCAAATACTGGATGCTGCGGCGGTCTAATGTGCAAGGGCTGTCGGGGGGGAGTGATGACTTTAAAATGCGCTTATGAGACTTAGGAGTATGAGTCTCACTGAAAGACACAGGACCTTGTGCTCCTGGGTGGAAAATTCCACCCAGGATGTCGAAATGCCACTGGGTAAAATGCAGACGCTGTTATCTGTACCCATTAAATTTCAAATACAGTTGTTCCTACGTGCAAACTGAGGGACAGATACTCAGGTTGGGGTGCAGAGCATTTGGCAGTGGGCTCTGTGTTTGCTATACTGGGGAAATTGAATAGACAGCTTGGTTTGAGACTGGAATGATGAAAATGCTGTAAAAATGCACCATGTTTACTCTCTTTCTCTTTGGAAGGGATGTGACTGAATTCTCTTCTGCCTGGCTGTTAGCTCACTCCTGCCTGCAGGTTCTTTTCTGGGCAGAAGGACCCCTGGAAGCTGGATTTTCTGATCCCATGTGCAGTTTAGAGCTCTGGCGCTGAATGTGAGCAAATGGTCCTGACTTGTAACCCAAGTGTGTCCAGGATCGATGAACAGGGATGAATATGGGGCCCCACAGCCAAGATCTTTACCATTGCTGCAACTGCATTTTAACTCTGGTACTGCAAAAGCGATGGGGCCATTCAGTTCTTGGGTGGGTGTGACTGTGATCAAGGAACTGACCCAGCTGTTCACTGCAAGCGAGTTAGCTACCCTCGGTGCCTCTGGGACCCCCAGAACTAGGGCACTGGGACACTCACAGCCACCCGTAAGGCAGGGCTGGGCTCTTATCTCCATCGTGCGGAAGGAAACTGAGGACTAGAGAGAGAAGAGTTAAATTTCTGGTGTCCCAGTGCATGTGATGCAGGGCTCAGCCAGAGCTTTGTCCATAAGCATCCAAGAGCTTTTTTCACTCCTGGTTGTAGAACCTGCTCAATTTCTGCCTTTGTAAAACCTTGTGAATTTCCCAGCCATTCAGACGTGCAGAGTCATTGCCTGGGGCTCCAAAACGGCTTGCTTATTACCAAGGTGCTTAAATGCCACCAGGATTTCTCCTTTAATGAAGTCCCACGGCAAACCCAGCCTCGTAATCTAGCAAAGGGCCAGCGAGGGGCTGCGCCCGGAAGTCTCTCTCCAGTTGTATGGGTCGTTCAGTATGGAGATGGGGAAGGGCCTACTCACAATTCTGTCTGGCGGAGGGGTGCTGCGGATGAAACACTTGATCTGTCCCTTCTCCCCATGCAGGGCATGCTGCGTTTGAGTGCTGGAAATGATGGGAGGCCCTGAAAGAGAGAAAAAGGGTGAAACATGGTTGACTCCCCCCTCTTTCTTCCACACACTGGGGGACCCAACAGCAGGAAATATTGTGTGATGCTACCAAAGAGCAAGCTAGCAGAGATGCTGTGTTACAGAGGCACTGTTCTCCAGAAAGAGAGCTCTCAGCTCAAACCTACAGAGGTGCAGAGGACTCAGTGCAGTCTAAAGATCCTGTACAGAGACCAGAAGCTTTCAGGCTAGACTGTTGCTTTTAAGTGGGGATTTTAGACTTTAGAGGATCTGCATCAGGGCCTACCTGTTTCTGCGGAGTGGTGTGAGACAGATTTTGGGGACCAGTACTGTGGATACCTTGCTCTCCAGCTCTCCCACAGGCCATAGTAGAATCATTGACACACACTGTAAGCGAGCTTCACTTTCCCCCTTAAAGGAAATTCCCACCTGGTGCTAGGCTGTCCTTCCCCTTCAATTCTAAATTCTCTCCTGACTCAGGTGGCTCCCCCTGGGCGCCAGCAGAGGGCGCCCTTACCCAATCCAAGAGGCAACATGTCTCTAGCTTACCCTAGAGGCTGAATTCCCAAAGGCTGTTCTGAGCCCGACTTTATTTCTCTCTCCTGCAATACGGTCCTGTAGTGGGTTAGCTTGGGAAGCACACAGGCAGTCTGGCTCGAGCAGTTATTCCCATTACTCTGCACCTGAATCCAGTAGGTGCCTGTTACACTACAGTCTTCCCCGTTGGTTTATGGGGTAGAGTCTACAATCTGGGCAATGGCTGCCAGCACCAAGGGCGAGGTGGATTGCTGTCCCACAGACAGCACAGGCTACAGCATCCACACTGGACTCTGCAACTGTCCTCCCCTGGCTCTCCATGCCTGCTTTGAGAGCCTGTACTCCTCAGGTCCATTCACATGCAGTGACTGGGCTATTCCATGCACTGAGGCGCACAGTGGGTACTCTGGACACACCACCTGTGTCACCTGTAAGATCATCAGGTTGGAAATAAAACTAGTGAAAACCATCCCAATCCAACCCAGCCCTTAGCCACAGAGAGAGGTTACAGATCCCTGTTACCACTGAGCCACGTGTTGCCATGTGCAGGTAGCGGCACCATTGATTTTAGCTGGAAGATCTTGTAACTAAAGCACACGTTTGGGTGTTGGGGGATCTGTGTTCTGATTCTGCCTATAAGTCACTTCACTTCAGTGTCTCATTTGCCCATATGGAAAATGGGCATTGTAATACAATGAGAATTATTAGCAAATTGCTGTGAGATCCTCAGGTTTACAGAAGCCTAGGTTATTATACAGAGCGGAGTTCATCTACTCCATCTCCGTCAGTGCAGGATTGTTTTTTAGAGCATGTATTCCCAGCACACATATCTATACAGCGTATTGTCTCTTGCGTGCGAGAGAACTCATTGGATACAGGCAGATCCCTCTCAACCTGCTTGTTCCATGGAGCTCTGAGTTAGCTGCAAAGCAGGCAGACATGAACCCTGACATCTTTCCCAGCAAGCGGGTTGTTTTTCTGCATTTGATCAGAACAACCACCATGGGATTGAAAAAAAAAAAAGCAAGCTTTCAGTTCTTTGCATTAAAACCATATACTGAGTGTGGGGAGAGCGAGTCACCCTTGGGGACGCAGCAGAACAGACGCCTTACTTGGTGCCACTGCCGAGTGCTCAGTGGGCCCAGCATCACCCTGAAGCACGTCACAGAGCAATGCGCTCTCTGGCTCTCCAAGGCATAGGGTGGGTAGGATCTGTCCTCTCCACTGCTCCCTTGCATCTGTGCAATGCAGGAACTGCTGCCTTCTGTCTGGCCAAGCACACCAAATCCAGCAGCGCTTGGTCCACTGGGTGGCTTGGGGAGGAGGGGAAGGTTAGGCTTCCTGCCACTCTTCTGTTGCTCCTGTGCCAGTGCGGGGGAAGCGAATGCAAATGAGGGAACGGCTACTAGCTACGCTCTGGAGCCGCCACCGCATAATTAACTTTCTGGGTTGGAGACGTTTGCCACGGGTTAGAAAGAAAGGGGCTCGCCCTTTGATGGGGCAGGGTTCACGGATGGAGCACTGAACCTTCAGGGTGGCAGACGTCAAGCCCCCAGTTTTTCCAGCCCCACGAGTGAAGGTGCCATGAGGACCAGGGAACGAACGGGGGAGCAAGGAGGAGTGATTCCAGGGGAACAGAAAAAGAGTTGGCAACATAATTGCTGTTTATTAGCCCCTTAATTAAAATAGATTTACATTTCTGGGAGCTGCTGCTGTGGCTGCTGGCAGGAAGGAAAAACAACAACAAGCCAGGATCCAGGCATGGTCTGTGCATCAGGGTGAAAGCAATTAGCTTCTTTGATGAGGGCGATGAAGCAAAGGGGCTGCCGGTTGGCAGGATTCAGGCTGCCCCTGAACTGAGCACTCTGCACACCTGCTTCTTGCTGAACTGAGCTGGAACGTGCCTCCCGGCCTGCTCTGAACAGCCCTGGCATGGCGGGGCTGCTCTGCCAAGCACAGCAAGTAGGGCAAAGTGGACTGGCAGAGGCAAGAGCGGCGAATCATGCATTACCTCCTAACGATCTAGCGACCTGCCGAGCTTTGGTTTGAATTCACATCACTGGATCATATTGGAAGACTTTCCTCCTCCTCCTCCTCCTCTCTCAAACACACACAAAAATCCTCACTCCCACAATATGCTTTCGCGCAGACAGAGCTGTGTTCTGCAAAGAAAAGTTTGCACTGGGCTTGTCAAAAGAAGGCACTTTAGCTGAATTAGCACCAGTTTCGGGTTCACTTCCCACACAGACTCACAAATGAGTTTACAGGAAGGAATGGTTGTTGAAAACAAGACTTTTAAACAAATACTGCATAATATTTGCAGCAAGCACATTTCGAATTTGCAAACATGAAGATGTCTCTTACTAAAAAATGCTAAATTCTATAGAACTCATAAAATTGAATAGTGAAATGTACCCCACTATTGAATTCTGTAGGGAGGTTTAAAAAAAAAAGACATACAGAGAGACGCTACAGAAACTTATTGATTTCACCCTTGTTACATTCTATAGGCGATTTTCATAAGGGTTGCACTGGAAATCAGATTGTGAAAGTCACACTCGAGCAATGAGAGAACAGGAACATATCACGTGACTACATTGTCCAATTAAAACCGTTTACTTAATAAAGACACGTAACAAAATCCATGCAAACAAGCCCCAGTCCCAGAATTATTCACAGGAATTATTTGATTAATAATTCGGGATACAGAATTCACTGCAGAAAGTCAAGTCAAGATTTGTTGATGGCTAATTGCCAAGCAGAGGAGAAAGTGACAGAATGACTCATAAGGGAAGATAGAAAACATTATTTTGCAACACTTCCTAGAAATGTAATTTTCACTGACATCTTCTAGTTCCAAATTATTCTCTCAGCTCTGCTCTTACACAAGCAGTGCCTTGCATTCATGTATGGATCTGTGCAGTTGCACCTATGTACCTTCACACCCACTTTAAAGTACACATGGTTTCCCAGATATATAGACACTCACACCTTACAAGAAGGCAAAGGATAGTCTTTTTCATGGCACTGGACTGGGCCTCTGCTGCAGATTTAGGCATGATTTAAAAACAGTAATGCCAAGTGATTTGGGATATCTCCATTTTTGGGTGCTCAATTTCAGGCACCTTTAAGATTTCTGATTTTCAGAAAGTGATGGACACCCAGCCTCTGAAATTCAAGGTCCTGAAAGGTGTCTGGAGTTGGGCACCCAAATATCACTGGTCACTCTAGAAAAATCTTGACCTTGGTCTCTCTGGGTGAGTCTACACTTATAAATTAAGTCGACTTCAGAATCTTGTGTAGACTCTCTAAGTCGACTTAATAAAGTCAACTTAAAGTCAACTTTAGAAAGTCGACTTTAAGAAAGTCGACCTAACATTCTGAGTGTAGACATCGCCTCTGTGCTTCCATTTCCCTGTCAATAAAAGGGAGCCAACGCTAGTTCGGAACGGGTCTTTGAGGATAAATTCCTCAATGTCTCTAGGGATGGGAGCCTGTGAACAAATAAGTTTGATGTGATTAGAACACAATGAATCATTTCTTCACTTATTCAGAGACTGAGAGTCTGAGGGACCCATTGATGAGAGGGATTTGTCTTTCCTAAACAGAACACAGCTTTATCCTGATGGAATAGCCATTTCTAACCAAGGCTTTGGCTACAGTAGAAAGGCTTTGGTGGCATATGTCTTTGGAGTTTCTGTTGCGAGCTCCGTAATGGTGTTTTGTTAGTATAGCTTATACCAGTCCTAGGAATAAAATAACTAGACCAGTAAAATCACTTTTTCCCTGTATAAATATATCTACACCAGGGCTTTTATCAACGTGACTGTGTTGGTCATGTTGGGGGAAAAAAATCACACCCCTGTTCGAGAGGAAATTCACTTATGGGTGGGTAAATTCCAATGATTTAGCAGCTTCCTTGGTTTTGGAGAACAGCCGTATCTGGGATCATTAGCCAAAGGGTTGGGCCTAGAAGGTGGGCTGGAAAACCTCGCCAGAGCAAATCCTTCTTTTAAGGCTTCCCATTGGCTGGGGTAAAATCAGGATGGACTGAATTAGGTTTGGATGGTTCCTTCCCGTCTCTGTGACCATCTGTGTTGCTTTTATCAGAGAGTTCACTCAGCCCAGCCAGCATTCACTCCTGCTTCATGCCTCCATCTCTCTCTTTTCTCCTCCTGTGTGTTGGCAAAATGACACATGGTTTTAAAATTTTTTTTAATCCTCTAAGTTGAATTCTGTTATCTTGAGCATGTTCTACTTTCCATATGCTTTTTGGCACCCAGAGGAGAATTAGGACCTGAGGGTGAAGCAGCATGAAGACAAACACACGTCCACATTCTGCTTGACTGGCTTCCTATGGAAGAGTTGTTTATAAATTGGCTCTGTGTGTGTGTGTGTGTGTGCGCGCGCATTTGCATGTGAGTGATTCAGTGAAAGGAAGGAGGAGCCTACGGGACCTGTGGCAAAGGGCATGAGGGTCCCCAGAAGAGCCTTCCTACAGGAAAGACAATGGCTGCCCTCTGAAATGAGAAGAGGGGTCAAAAAAACCCCAAGAGTTTGGGTTGGAGGTCTTGGCTGGCTATTAGGAAAATCTTTTTTTCTCTAGAAGGGTGTGAAACACTGGAACAAGACTCTGAGGAAGGTGATGGAATCTCCATTCTTAGTGGTTTTTAAAGCGTGGCTTGACAAAGCCCTGGCTGGGATGATTTAGTCGGGGTTGGTCCTGCTTTGAGCAGGGGGTTGGACTAGATACCTCCTGAGGTCCCCTCCTCCCTCATCTTTTATGTTTCTAAGAGTCACCTAACTGTGTGGGAGCAATGGAAAGTGCATGGATGGGGCCACAAGTGCAATAGAGGACAGAGAACCCCAGATGCCCACTTCTAGGTGCTGGACCAAGAGTCCTAGGCTATGTCTACACGTGGTCAAATAAGTCGACTTTGCTAAGTCGACTTAGCATGTCTACATCGTAAATTTAGGTCGACTTTAAGTCCACAAGTCAACTTGTTGGGGCTAGATGGACCTGGGAGTGGTCCATGGTGGGAGGGGGGGCACCCCTTTAAAAGTACAAGGGAGCTCAGCATTTTTCCCATTGTTCCAAGGTACATGGGGGCTGAGCAGGACAGGGACAGGGGCAGGGACAGGGGCTGTGCCAGGCACCCTGACAGGGAGGTCAGTGGGGGAGCCCTGGGGGCCCTTTAAGTCGACTTTAACTCAACATAGGGCTACTCTGCGTCTACACTGGCTTAAGTCGACTTCATAAAGTCGACTTAGCCAGTAAGTTGAAGTAAAAGCAGGTCTTAATAAGTCGACTTAAAAATTCCTTAAGTCAATTTAAGCAGCAGCTTAAGTCGAATTTAAGAAACTGAAGAGTAGGTGCAGAGTAAATTAAGTCGACTTAAGCCTGCTTAAGTTGACTTAATTTACAAGTGTAGACACCACCTTAGAGATATCAGGCTTCTGGTTCGACTCAGAACAGATACAACACAAGCCACAGCTCATGCTTCTGCACCACCACTGCCAAGAGACCCCTCTAGTGGTGAGCTCAGTCTCCAGGACCCATTCAGTTCTTGGGTTTTCTGCTGAAAATAAGAACACAGAGTGTGATCTCTGAGCTATGGACATCTAACCACTCAGAACTAAACCAGATCCACTAAACTCCTTTCACAGCAGCCACTGGACATACACTACCAACCAGCACTGCATCTAGAAATGAAAGGATCCATATCCCACCAGTCTGTGTCCAGGCCTTTCACGTTGTCTCTTCTATAAAGTGGGAACAACTGGGAACATCTGCCTGTCAATTTCAGGCATTACAAAGTCTTTTGGAGGAGCAGGCTTTGGGGTGATATCAAGTGCTATGAACTTGTAGATAGAATATTATTATTATTATTTATTATTATTTTTATCTGTTTTTCAGTAGCACTAGGAGCTGCTGTCACAGACCAGGACCCCACTGCACTGGATGTCAGCTCCCCAGGTGCTGCACAAGACAGAACAAAAGATGATTCTTACCCCAGAGAGCTTCTTTGTATAGCTGTGACACAGCGACCCATTGTTGGCTACTCTTGCCAGGTCTGACATACTCACTACACCTAACATGCTGTTGTCATGACGTATACCCAAATCACAGCATATCCCATATATATCACTGGAAAACTAGTAACTCACTGATCAGTAATGTTCTTGCCTGGTGTATGTACGGCATGTGTAAAAAAAGTTATGGATATGTGATTTTCTTAAAATGTGTTTGGGAGGCAATGGATGTGCCTAGTCTGTCCTAGACAATGGAATGGTTATTTGCTTGGCCAACCAGCCTGGCCATCAGGCAGAGACAATGAAAAGATGCATTTACATAAAAGGTAAACACAGTCCTCAAGCTAACAAGGGGAGCAGGTTACAACTCTGCTATCACCAGCGGAAGAGGAACTAGCATGAAGCCTTCAGTAGGCCACATGGCGTCTCCTTCAGCAAGAGAAAAGGAACTTTATCTGACAATCCATTTCAATGGTTTATTGGACTATAAGACAGAGGGTTTGAAACTTGAATGGTAAGTAATTGAATCAACTGACTGAATACAATATTACTGTAGTATAAAACTGTGTCACATGAGGTCTGTTGTGAAAGCACTAACACACTGGAGCTTACAAAATGTGCATATTAACACTGTGTGATGAATTAGGGATCCTCACTGATATTACGCTTTCAAGTCTGTGACCAAACACAAGAAGAAGCAAGTTTTCTCCCAGGCAAGAAGGAAGGAGCTCTTTACCTGTCTCCAATGAAATTAAGCAAGATGTGATCAAAAACAAAGGAAGCCCCATTTACATATAAATCAGCAGTTGGGTGGAAACCCCCAGGAAGGGAAGAATAACATATTTCTTCTTAGTCTGGGGATAAAACAATGTGTTTGGGATGCTATAAGGAGAGAGGTGAAGGAATCTTGGCACCAGTCCCTGGACAGACACAAGGGCTATGTGTACACTTACCAAAAGTTAGTTCAAATTAGTTAATTCGAACTAACTAATTCAAACTAATTTGAGTCCGTTCGAATTAACTTAATTCCAACTAGCATGGCCCCACTAGAATGCTAGTTCGAACTAACCATGGCCACGCAGGGCACTTGCTTAGTTCGAATTAGTCAGTTGCATGAAGGTCAATCGCCGATTAGTTCAAACTAAGCAGTTAGTTCGAACTAATATGGCCACATTAACTTAATTTGAACTAACTAATTCGAATTAAGGGTTAGTTCGAACTATGAAATTGAATTTATTAGTTCGAATTAAGGAAGCCCTTAATTCAAACTAATGAAACTCTAGTGTGGCCAAGGCTTAAATTAGTTCGAATTAAGAGTGTAGACATAGTCAAGAGGCCAGAGCTTTCACAAGCCAAGAAAGATGTGTCTTTCAACCAAAGGGTTGAAGGGGTTGTAGTGTCTAGGAACTGAGTATAGATGAGAAACCTGCTTATGCAAAGATCTTCCATAAAGAAAGACAAGGGAAATGAGCTCCTACTACTTCTGTGGAAGATCCTGACTAAGAGAAAATCAGCCATAGCTGGACAGAAAAAAGATTGATAAGAAATCTACCTTGAACCTGATCTGCAGCTTGTTTCATTAAAGTCTTAGCTACTTGAAAGCATTTTACTTTCATTTGCTTGTAACCATTTTGTCTTTATCCCTTGTACTTTAACTCACTTAAAAGGTTTCTCTTTTTGGTCATAAATGTGTTTTACCTTTAAATCTAAACCAGCCTGGGCTGGGTTTAAAGGGAAGTGATTGTTAACTCCAGTTAAGGTAAGAAGCTGTTGTGCTTTTGTTTCTTTAAAGGAGCTACGAACCTGCTGAATGCCCTGAGTTCCAGGATAGGGTTGGACGCCTCAGGGGAAATTTGGGCCTGAAGGAGTGCTGGGGTCACCCTGTGTGTAGTAATCAAGGCTGGTGGAGACCAGAATGGGGCTGCTGTGTTGTAGGCAGGCAAGCACAGAAGCTTGTGAGCACTGATGGACAAGCACAGAGGTGTGTCCAGCTGGCATCCGGGGAAAGCAAGCCTTTTCAGCCTTCTACAGGAGGGGGAGATTTTCTAAAAAAAATGTTAAGTGCTTTTAAAAACGTTCCCTGCCTAAGCTATGCAAACAGCTCCCCAGGCTCCCCTCCAAATGCAACAGGAGTGGAGAGTGCGCAGCACCTCAGATAAACAGGTTCCAGATGTGTCCGGTTTGGACCCAAACAACGGAGACACCCAAATCAGTGGCCATTTTTGCAAATGTGGCTGTAAGTGACTTCCCCAATGTAGTGCAATGAGTGGAACTGGAGAAAGAGGGCCAGCTCTGAGAGATATAGCTGGGCAGAGCCGGCCCAACCATATAGGTGAACTAGGTGGTCGCCTAGGGTGCCAGGCTTTAAGGGGCACCAAATTAAATGGAAGTGATTTTTTTTCTCTATTTAAAAAAGTATATTAATATGTTATCTCTTATAACATGTGAAGGGCTGTGCCAAAGTCATACTTCGCCTAGTGCCCCCAAAACCCTTGGGCCGGCCCTGTAGTTGGGTGTGGTGGCACGGCTTCTGAAATGCAAGGGCTACGCGGCTTTGCATCCGGGGCCACTGCGTGTCACACTGGCCACTCGGCATCATCTCTTTCCTGCAGCTCTGCACGCATCACTTGTTGCAAATGAAACACCCCAGCTCAACCGGCAGAAGCAAGAACAAAGCCCAGATTTTCAGGCTGGGCTTTAACAACAAAGCTTAGCATGCCCATATATGTCTGCAGCTGAATGTTAGTTACAAGTCCAGGGAGCACTGCAAATCTGAGTGACACCAAAGGAAAAAAAGCCGAGAAAAATGGCTTAAATAATAATGATAAAAGGATCATTTCCCCCAAGGAGAGCGGATTTTAAATGGTACAAATGCCAGCCACTTTGGGTATGATTATTGCTTCAGGAGCTTGGAGTCAGAGGCTCAGCATCATGCTAACAGCACAGGACTAAAGACCATTTGGTGAAATGATCATGCTCCGAAATAATAGTGCAAAGTTGAACCCTCTTTGCATCTGGAACTGGAGTTTGATTCTCCAACGGGAGGTTGCTGCTCGTGAAGGCTGCCAAGCTCCTGGCTTGGGATTCAGTGCTAAGTGTTAGACAGCCCACAGGCAGTAAAAGGCTTTAAACGGTGTTGCTATGGATATAAATGGCGGCGCTATCGGTTGTGGTTATTTTTAGCATCGCAGTGCCAATTTATTTGTGCTGCCCTAGAAGCTCACACAAAAGAGAAGGCAGATTACTGATTTCGGAGAGTTTAAAGAATCAAAGGAAGGTCCGAACTTCCCTGGGGCACCTGAGTCAATATCAGCCTTTCCTTTGAGGTCTTTGCAGCATTCAAATGTCTTGGTGGGGGAGGTTTCATTTTAATTCCTTGTGTTCCGCTGAAAAAGTTCAAGATGAAGGGCAGATAGCAGGTCCCATTCCAGTGAGTTGCACTGGTCACTGATATGCTCAGCAATAAGCACCTGTAATACAAGTTATGTTTTGAGGCAGTAAGAGAGAGCGAGACTGTTTTGACTCCTCTTTCTATGCCATCAAGGTGGAAGATGGTCCAGATGCTTGCTCACTTCACGGGGCAATTGCAGAACCTTTCGTTCATGTTATTCTCTGGTGCCCGCAATGTAAAGAGAAGAAGCAATCTAGAGAGATGGGAATGCCTGTCAAGGTCGCCAGCTGGTCACCCCTGCTGCAGATTGGTTTGCACCATATCTCGCCTTCCAGCCCATTGCTCATTTATCCTTGTTCTTACAATGGCAAGGGCCCATTCCCTGACAGGACTGCCCCATCAGAAAGCAGGAGGTTGTGCTCTCTTAGGGGCTGGCAGCAGCCAAAGCACAAATTGTTGTCTGAGTGTGGAATTATTTTTCAGCACGTGAGAAGATTTACTGTATGGGCTTCATCCCTGTGAGGAGCAGGTTTGTTCTTAGTGGATAGGACAATGCCCCTGTTCCTGGCCCTTAATTCCTTCTGCCCTGCCCTGTCCCAGGCACAGACCATTATTTATTTATTATTATTATTACTTATACTCTGTATTGTGGTAATGCCTAGGATCCCCAGACATGGATCAGAGCTCCTTGTGTTAGGTGCTGTACAAACAGAGCAAAAAGATGGTCCCTGCTTCAAAGGGCTAGCACTTGTCCTTCTGTGGCACCTCCCAGGATCTGCCTTGGCTAGGCTAAAAGGTGTGGTGTTAGGCGATGTCAGCTAGCACTTTCCAGCTCTCTAGTGCAGATGACGCAGTGTTGGTTTTACCAAGCGCGGAGTGGCTGAATTGGAGCTTAGCAGGGCCTCAGGAGCACTTTGGCACATGTTTAAAGTTAAGCACATGCTTAATTTCTCTTTCTATGTACAAATAGATGTTACACTTTGTAACACCTCTATGAGGTAGGCAGGCTTTCCATTTTACAGATGGGGAAACTGAGGCATGGAATGGTTTCAGGGACATACCCTAGGCTGCCAAATGACCCCTGAATGTGGTCAGAAACTCAAGAAGGGCTTGGTTTGGTTGCTTCCCTTAACTTTAGCAGAGGCTCTGCATCCTAGCAGTCGAACCTCCAGGTTTTGGTTTGAGATTCCAGTTTCTGGAAGATTCTGAGCTGGCCTCCAAACTCAACGAACTGCCTACCAGGCGGTGGTCACAGGAAAGTGATATGGAATAGGAGGGAAAGAACAATGAAGAGCTGGGTAAATCCTAGGCCAGATGCAAAGGAATGCTCCACCACTTTCCCACAAAGGTAGCGTGGCCTTATGGACAGGGCACTGGGCTGGGAGTGTGGTAGACAATATAGTGAAGGCGCCCTCTTATTTCTGGCAAGAAATGGCTTAGGTGCTTGACTCCAGGAGGGCTCCCAGTAGTGAATCCCAAAGAGAGAGCAGAGGCTCCCCTAACCTGGACATAGGAACCTATCTCACCTTCCTCCATACCCAACAGCCCCGTGGCCAGAGCACTCCACTGGGCTCAGCCTTGGCCCTCTCCTCTCCTGGACTTGGAGCAGGGACTGGAACTCAGTGTCTCCCTAGGGACTGCCATGACTGCACTCTCTGCCCCAATGCATAAAAAGGGATCAGCTTCAGCAGGGTAGCTGCCAGCTGGGGGGTGAGGGTGCAGAGGTTGGAGGCCTGGGCTCAAGTCCCTGTTTTCAATCGAGCAGGGAAGGGATTTGACCCCAGGCTCCCCCACACACCAGGTGAATGCACTGAGCACTAGGGCTTACAGGGGCACCCCCTCTTCCTTGGCTTGTTGTGAGACAGGGCTGGTCAGGTGTAGGCACCTTGCTTGTTCATGGCTCAGACCCTGACCAGAGGGAGGGGTCTCCTGCCAGCTCAGACTTAGATCTCCTGCTCCATTTGAGTGGCAGGGGTTTGGCCCTGTCCCTTCATGGACACGCATTTCAAATAGCCCAATGCTCATGGGTTCTGGCATCTGGGTTTTGATTTGGGTCGTCAGCTGTTTGATTTAGTTTCTTTCATGGCTCTTACTGTGGCATCTGGGCACGCTGAGGGGCCACTTGGAAACGTTAGAGACAGATGGAGGTCCGGAATATTTCTACCATTCGGGGCATTCCCATTGCAAGTTTTGCCTCAGGACCACCTGTCCCTGTGACACATGTGCCTCAGGTGGCATCTTCTCCTCATCCCATCAAAGCCATTTATTATCAAAGACCTGGTCATAAAGAGGTAAAATACGGCAGCTTAGCTGCTGCATACACTCCTAATTTGGTGTGCTTATGCTAAGGAGCGTGCTAGGGAATCGATTCCCAGCAGATCTGCAAAGTCAGGAAGACAAGGTGAGATATTTCCTGCATGGTACCAACTTTATTTGCTCCCCTGTTGGTGCTGCAGTGTAAAAATCAAAGCTGGTTTCAGCTCCAAAGGACATTGGGGAAGCATTTCCCATCCCACTCTGGCACATTACTCGCTTGCTCTGAATTCAGGGGGTGTATTTGACTGGTGGTGGAAAGGGAACAGGTTCTTTGCTGTTTTTTTAATTTGCTGCTTTGTGTTCTTCAAGCCATTTTCATTGTAATTAAAATCCAGCAGCCAAATGGGATGGAGAGCGCGAGAGCCCGTGGGCGGGGTTGAAGTCAATGGAGTGGCTGGCTTTCAGTAGCCCTGCTGTCTTGCCCTTGGGTTTTCGTCTTAGCATTATCTGCATTTAAAATTAAACTGTGCTGTTTTCCTCTAGTTCTTTTTTCTCCATGACAGCGAACTGGGCCTGAAGGCTGTTGTTTTGTCACATCGGTTGGAGACTATGCAAAATTCATGCTCTATTTACATTGTTCCCAGTTACCAGCACTGATCCTCCATGCAGCCTAATCCAGTGAACAGGGCGTGAGTTAGGAGACCCAGGTTGACATGGACCTGTCAGGTGACCGTGGCCAAGTCACAACCTCTCTGTGCCTCATCCATAAAATGGCTCTGAGGTCTATCTTTCCTTTGTAAGCCTTTTGAGACACATGGGCTTCAAAGGAGCAGAAGAGCTAACGATTATTGAACACTCTTCGGGGATATTGTCAGTGGCTATGTCTACACTTGCTAAAATTAGTTTGAATTAGTTAGTTCGAACTAACTAATTCGAACTAATTTTAGTTAGTTCGAATTAGCTTAATTCGAACTAGAAAAAGTTAGTTCGAACTAAGCAAGTGCCATTCATGGCGATCCCCATTCATTTCAATGGCCGGTTAGTTCGAACTAAGAAATTAGTTCGAATTAACATGGCCACATTGGCTAATTTGATCTAGTTAGTTCGAATTAACCCTTTAGTTCGAATACCCTATTCAAACTTATTAGTTCGAATTAAGGAAGCCCTTAATTCGAACTAACTAAAGCCTAGTGTAGCCATGGCTTTAGTTAGTTCGAATTAAGCCTCCTTAATTCTAACTAACTTGCCAGTGTGGACATAGCCAGTTATATCAAGGGCTAGAGTCACAGAGGGGATGGGGGGTGGGGGCTCTCTCCTCAGATGCCACCTGACCCTGGAGGCACCTAAAGTCCCATGACTCTACAGTTTTCACCATTAAAGTCCCCAAGGTGCTTAGATCTGAGCAGATCCCCCAAAGTTCTGGCACCTCCCAATAGCTCAGTGTCCACGTCGCATCTAAGTCCCGGAGGGATTTATGAAGTCAGTGTACTCCTGCCTATTTCACTGTGGGGGCTGATTTGGCACTTATGTCCCCCTTGTGATCCCAGCTACTCCCGAGTGCTTTGAGATGTGGAGAAAGAGACAGGGGATGGTCTAGTAGTGATTAGGCTGCTAGACTGGGACTCAGGCTCAAGTCCCTGATCTGCAGGCTGTGACTCTGCCACTTTGATCATGGACAAGTCAGTTAGTCCCAGACTCTCAAAGGTATTTGGGGACCTACCTCTCACCAATTACTAAGGGAAAATAACTTTAAGGATTTGAGTCTCTGTATTTCAGCTCCCCAGCTGTACAATAGAGATTGCACAGCCCTACCAGCCATGATAACTTGTGAGGATAAACACATTAAAGATTATGAGGAGCTCAGACAGATTGGTCAGACTTCTGGTACGAGGCATTTTAAGCACCATGAATGCATTTGTTTGCAAAAGGCTGGGTGGCCACTGTACATGCTACACTGGCCAGCCGATCTTTTACAAACAAATGCATTCACGGTGCTTTAAATGCCTCGTAAAAGAAGTCTGACCAATCTGAATTACTTCCGTACTTGTTTCGGCCCTTTTAGCGCGTTGGTTTTAAGGTCGTCTGTTCTAAAAAACTTGGTTTTTTATATTATTTTTCAATCAAGACTAAAAGTAGATCAAATCAAAACCTATGAACAACAGCAGCTTTTCAACTCCAGGTGGGCTTAAACCAGCAACTGCTGGGTTCCCAAGCGTCTACCCCCAACCCCTGTACCCCAGGGCAAGATGCCTAGCAGGCTTTCTGCTTGGCACAGGTTGCCATTAAAACCTATAAACACTATGCCATCTGCTGGAGAAAGGTGGGAAAGCACAGGGAATACATACAGACAGACAGATGAACAGACACAGATAGGCTATGTCTACAATACAAAAGTTAAGTCAACTTTATTAAGTCGACTTTACAAAAGTTGACAACTTTTCTAGTGTAGACATAGCCCCTTTTCAACCGTATTAAGTCGACTTAACAAAAAAGCAGGGATCACTCAATGAAATTAATAGGCAGCAGGTTAAATACAAACAAGGGGAAGTACTTTTTTATACAATGCACAATTAACCTGTGGAACTCATTGCCATGGGATATTGTGATCGCCAAAGTATAACTGGGTTGAAAAAAAAATTAGATGAGTTAATAGAGGATAGGTCCATCCATAGCTATTATCCAAGATATAAAGGGATGAAACCCCACAATCGGGTGATCCTAAACCCCTGAATACCAGAACCCAGGAGAGGAAGACAAGGATGGATCTCTCCAACTGTCTTACTCTAAACATTCCCCCTAAAGTTATGGTACTGGCCACCATTGGAGACAGAATACCGGGCTAGACGGAGCATTAGTCTGACCCAGCATGGTGGTTTTCATGTTCTTAAACAGGCTGCATTTCCCTGGGTATCCCAAACCATGTAGTGTGAGGGGCTGAAGATTCACAGGACAAAGATGAATCATATTTTTTCAAACTTCAGGGAAAATACATTTCAACCACAGGGCAAATATCCAGGTTATCTTGGGGTTATCATACCTGGATTGGCTCAGCCTACCCCTAAGCAAGAACTCGACAATGTTTTCATAATTACCGTGAATCTATTTGTCACTGTGAGGAACAGTGAACACAGTGACCATAGGAAGTGGAGCAATTGCAGTATCTCTGCCTAGGAACATTACAGGGCTAGCTGAGAGTGGAATTTGCTGCAGAGTGAATGTCCAAGTGGATAGATCAAACCTACAAGCCATCAGCTGTTAATGTAACAGGGACAAAACTACGAGGATGTCACTTCCAGACAAAATAATGATAAAGAGATGTCAGGTACCATTGACAGTCAGAGAGACTTCCCGTTCGCCGGCACCCACTCGCGGAACCACTGCTCGGCAGACGTATTTCCCCGCATCCTCCTGGCGGACACTTTTTAATGTTAATGTATTTTCATTGCTCAGGACCTGGAAGAGAGGAAAGCGTGTTTTAAAGAGGGCAGTGCAAATTCGTCCAGAAACATGTGTGTATTCTGAAAAAACAGAGCATTTGGAGTAGATTACCTCTTGAGGTCCCTTCCAACCCTAAAAATTCTATGACTCATTTCGGTTCGCAGGAGTCGGCCCCGATGCTATAGATTTGCTATGAATGTAACCCATGTTATTTAGAACTGGGTGGGAAATGCCTTTCCCATCTTATGCTTAGTTTTGAGTGTTCAAAATTTGTTCTTACTCTAAATCAGGACAAAAAGTTGAGTCTCAAAAATTTTCACCAACCAAAACCTGATTTTTATCTGTTCAAGTCAATCAATATGTTTTGTTAAGATAATTTCACAATATTTTGTTTCAATTGAGACCTTTTTTCTTTTTCCCAACCCTTTTCCAGCATAATTAGTTTACATTTTGAAATAGAGAGTCATTTCCAGACTGGAAAACAACAAGCTTTTGTTTCCAAAATATTTTGTCAGTAGATTCCTTGAAATTGAGTAACTTGGGAAAGCCTTTGTAACCCATCCACCCACCACAACATGTGATCCCTGTAAAGCACGAGTTGACAAACGAATTGGAACCATCTCTCCAATGTTGACTAGAAAGACGCCACACACGAACTTTGGGGAGCATTTGAGGGAAACACATTCCTGAATGGCAGACTCTTGAATGTAAACAGCCAACCTACCACCCCCTGAGAGGAAACAATCAGCCCTTCAAGCAGTTGTCCTTCCAGGTATCTTGCCATGCTAATATTCCAGCTTGTTATAAATGTAACCCATGATAACAGAGTGTTGCTCCTTGTGCCCCAGAGGCCCTTGATAGCAGACAAGTCTGCAACTGTCTGTCCACTCAGAGACAAGTTTTGCAGCTCATGTTTTTAGATCCTGTGGTTCCATGTTCCATCCCACAAACAACCTGAGCATGGGTATTGTCACATCAAGAGGATGCTGAACTAATCCGGCAGAGGCTATCATAGTATTTTGTCATTAGTAGCGGCTGACCAAGAGGCACATGTGACAGCTGGCTGGGATAGCCCCCATGAGCTCCAACAAACCAAGGGCCACGCCTTCCAATGGAGGGCTTGCTGATTACAATACAGTGGCAACAGGAGGCCCCAGAAATAACGGGTGGGTTAGCAGGAGAAGCCCTGTCTCAGAGGCAAGCCAGCTGGAGGATTTCATGCAACTTGCGTGTGTTTGGCCTGTGGCTAAGCACATGGAGAGACCATGCAGCGCTGTACTTCTGTGCCTGCCCAAACTCAAAGGGTACAGTAGGCACTGGCTGGTCAGAAAATCTGCTTTCCTGTTACTTGGCCAGGAACATTTGCTGCTAGTGGTGGAAATGTTACTGCATCAACTGCACTTTTGGGAAGGGAAGGTTCTGCATGTTTGGAGTAGGGTCTATTTCCCCCATGATGTGAGAGCAAAGCAGTAGATGTAATTATGTTTTATATTCTCTGTAGGATCTGTAACTCCTGTTAGTGCTACAGCAAGTGAGGCCAGTGTGGCGAGGAAAGAGCAGACCCCAGCGTGAGCTGTGCATGCTTTGCTGGTCAAGCTAATGACCTGAGAACAAGCCCTTTTATGTCCTGTCATAGGGACACTTTAATACTCTTATTTCTGGAAGCTGGGCAGGAAGAAACTCAAATGAGTTCACCGCTGCATTTGCGGAGATGCAGTTGCAGAGCTTTTCACCCAAGGATCTCAAAGCACACTCCAAACACTGATTCAGCCTGGCAGCACCCTGTGAACTAGAGATATTATCCTTTTGTTGCAAATGGTGGAACTGAGATGCCCAGAGATGACAACATCAGTGACAGCGTGGGGAAAAGAATCCAGAAACCTTGATTCTCTCCGCCCTGATCTAACCACTAGCTTGAACTGCCTCCTTAACTAAACAGGGTCACATATTCCGATCTTGGGGCTGCCAATGAGCCCCCTATTCCAAACCCCCAGGCAAAGGATGAGCAGAATCATGGTTATGTGCAAGCTGCCGTTTTGGGGTCTGCATCAGCTCAGTATCTTTGCCCCTTCCCCACAAACATGCTGAAATCTGGAACGTCCAAGGCATTGCCCTACTGGCTCCTCAGTGCAATTAACAGGTTTATTAAAACTTGAAAAGTGCTGAAGCAAAGAGGCCTGATGCAGGCAGTCAGCAAAATCCCAGCACCTGCAGCACTGAGAAACGTGATGAGTCTAAGCCAAATAGTGGCTTTTGGAGCCAAGTATTTCTAATTTCCTAATTAGCCAAAGGCTAATTTCCTGCCTCTACAAGCCTATCTGGCAAGGTGGGCGGGTTGCCCAATGGGAGTAGGGACAATTTTCCTTGGCTGTGGATGGGACCTCCCCACACAGGTCGGAGGGATGCCGTGTCTGTTCTGCTCCTTCGAGCTGGTTTCTTTTTGCCATTTCAATGTGCATTTGTTTTGTGAGCACAGCCAGCCTCTCAGTTATTGCCAGTGTTGCATGTCTGATCTTGCAGCCGATTCCTTCAGTTATTGTGAGAATTTATGCTGATATTTAGCAAAACACTTACTGCCTCTTGTAGTAGTTATACAAACAGCAAAGGCATATCATTTCAAACGGCTGCATTTCGGGGAACTGCTGAGATCAGACAGGCCGGGTGTGTGGTTTCTAAAAGATTCAGCAGCATGTCTGAAGGCACTGCAAGATCTCTGTCCCTGAGTGGTACATCCATTGTTGTATACACCCAGATTTGTCTAGCTGCTTGTGCATGGCAAAACGGGCAACTAGGCTATTTCACGCCTGAATTTATTGTCATCATCTGCGATCTCTCTGGATATTCTTGATAGCTGTACCAGAGAATGGGACACAAGACTCTCCTTTCTATCCCCACCTGCACTGCTGGCTCTTTGACCTTAGCCAAACTGCACACAGCCACATTTCCAAAAGGGCTGTCTGTTTTGAGGAGTCGCATATCGAGTCTCTCTGGGTGCGTCTACACTTACAAATTTCATCTGCGTCTACACTACAATTTCCTTAAGTCAACTTAAGCTGCCGCTTACGTCAACTTAAGGAAATTTAAAGTCGACTTTATAAAACCTCGTTTAAATTCGACTTTACTGGCTAAGTTGATTTTATAAAGTCAACTTAGCCAGTGTGGACGCAGATTAGCCCTAAATCGACTTAAAGGGCTCCAGAGCTCCCCCACTGCCCTCCCTGCCAGGGTGGCTGGCACAGCCAGAGACTGGCGTGCCCCCCCACAGAGCAGGACACAGCCCTGCCCACCCTGCCCCTATGCCCTGCCAGTGTCCTTGTCCTGCTCAGCCCCCATTGTACCCAGGTACAATGGGGCAAATGCTGAGCCCCCTGGCACCGTGTCCCAGGTCCACCTAGCCCCTACAAGTCGACTTAGGCTTGGACGCTCTAAGTCGATTTGGCAAGGTCCCCGTTAAGTCGACTTCATTTTTGAGTGTGGACATGCTAAGTTGACTTAGCAAAGTTGACTTATTTGGCCAAGTGTAGACATAGCCTCTGGAACTAATTTTCAGAGGTGTGAGCACAAATCCAGCTGAAGCCAGTAGATGCAAGGACTCAGTGCCCTGGGGAAAAGAATTGTGGCACTAACATGCTGTTTGCTGCCTTTTCATTGTTCACTCTGCTAGTGGGTGCTACCCCTTCCTCTACCTTATGTAGGTTGCAAGCTGTTTTAGGGTGGGGGCCATCTGCTGTTATGTGTGTCTGCAGGAACTAGCACAATAGGACCTCAGCTTGGTTGGCTCTTGGCATTAACATAATAAACGGGATTAACAAGAATAATGGCATGAGCTGAGTGCTCCGAATCAGGGATCAGCTTTGAAAAAGTGGCTTTACAGTCTTTCTGCTTCTTTTTCTTCTCATCTTCACTTCACTCAGCTGTCCTGGATGTGAAGCAGGAACAACAAACCCTACAACCTCAATCACCCTTGATTAGTGTTTATAAAACCCATGAAGCTTCCTGAGTTGAAAGGCGCATTGTGAATGCTCTTACTATTGGAGTAGGTTCTGATTTCGTGACCTCTGGATGATGAAGGCAGAATGTAACTGGAGTCAGAACTTCAGTATTTGGCTCCGAATATGAAAACTTTGTCTCCCTGGTTATGAGAAATTCAGAGATCCCGAGGTCACAAGAGTCCATTGTGATTATCACATCTGACCTCCTGATTTAAAAATTGCCAGTGATGGAGAATGCATCACAGTCCTTGGTGAGTTGTTCCTGAGATACGAAGGGATGAATGAATTTGACTCAAACTGCCCTTCTGTGCCCTGGTAATTATCTAGGAAACCTCACATGAACAGTTTTAAAAAACACTTAAGCAGCTGCATGGCTTTTCTCCCTTAAATACTAGGGGTGAAAATCCTGCTGCCAATGAAGTTAATGGCCAGACCGCCGTTGACCATCCAGGTCAGTGGAGCCTGGATGCCACTGGAGAAGGGGAAAGGGTCTCTGATTTGGTGGGCCGAGGGAGTCAGTAGCACAATTAGCAGAGGCAGAACCCAGCACTCCTTTGAGGACTTGTCATCCCAGACAAGAAACTCTCCTTGTTGACATCTGCGAATGTTCAGGCTGAGCACCTGTGTGAGCGTGTACCCTTCAGTTATCTCTGGAATAGAGCCCCATCTACATGCCCAGGGCAGTGCTGGGTGAAGAGTGGCCACTCAGGTTTTAGTTGTGTGCTAGCACCAAGCTCTCTCTACACTGGGAATGTGAGTGGCTCCTCTGAAGCCCATGTGGTGGGGCCTCTCTATAACAGGGTTCATGTCCTGGCTGAGCTACCAGCAGAGGTCAGCAAATGCCCAGGTTGCTAACAGGTCTCTTCCATTTGTAGGTTCCCAGCATTTCTACAGTCTACTGTTTGCTGTTCAAGGGAGGGGGTGGGGAGCGGGAGACACTCCAGCAGCATGGTTAACAGCTCAGCGAATGAAGCAGGCAAAGATTTCCAGATGCTGGGCTGTGCAGAGGTGGGGTGGCCCAGGAGTGCTCACCAGCACCTATGTGCTGTGTTTTCAGATGAATGCTGGAAGGCAAATGGGGTCCAGAGGGTTTGAGGCCAGAAGGTGCCATTATGACCATCCAGTCTCATCACCACAGAATTTCACTCCGCTGTTCCTGCTTGGAGTCTATACATCTCGCCGTTAGAGCATTCTACTGAAAGTCCTTTTCTAAAAAACCACCACACCAGCTTGTGAAATCTCACTATCCTGCTCAGAGGTATGTGATCAGGAGCAGGCAGAGGGATTTTCTTTCTTTATGTGGGTCACTAAACTTTCCTGTGTCCCTGGCTGGAAGATGCCTGTTGTATGGAACCACATAGCTGGAAGGAGATAGGTTCTGCCCATTGACACATTGCAATGGGTTTCAGGACATGAGAGCCAGACACGACAGGAGAGTCACCAATCACTGGACAAGAGGTGGAGGAGGGAGAAAGGTGCTTATTAGTCCTAAAATGCATCTTCTCTGAGTATCCTCCTGAAATCCATGCAGTGAGAGGTCACTGTGTCAGCCTACCTGAGTGTGGAGGTGGCTGGAGGGCTGTATGACACCCCGTTGTTACAGGTGTGGAGTTTTCACTCGTGCCAAGGAGAACACAAGCGTTGTGGAACTACAGCACATCAAGATGGGCTCCATCACCTGGTCTGATTTACTGCCCTGTCCAGGGCTAAGGCATCTTTTCATTGCCTTGAAATACTCAGCCCTAGAGGCTCAGCCTTGGCTTTCTGGGCATTGGAAGGAGAGATCGCAATGTTAAACATGGAGATGATTTATAAAGTGCTACCTGCCAGTGAGAGGTTAAATGTTGTTTTGGCCTCTGCTTAACCCAATTGCCGCTCATAACATGACTCAATTCTGCTTCTATTAGGGCTACTTTATGATGATCTCCTGTGGCCAGAAAAATATGGAAGTGCTGAGTGCACCATGGAAACCCGCACTGCAGCTTCTTGCCCTGGTGACTCAGACTTGATTGGGCCTGTTACATAAACCAACCACCTTGTCCTCTGCTCGGGCTGGGGGGTTCTCCTCTTTGTTTCTTTTAAGTGGATTGATTTTCCTGCCTCCTGATTGCTATGAGATGGGACAGGCATCTAAGCCAATGCACCTTGGAGGTCCAGATGCAGGAGTGGGGTGGACTCATGGGGCTATGCTGATAGTTGTTCCTTGTAATCTAGTGACTCTAGTCTGGAGAATCATATAATCGCCCTCCCCCTGCCCCCCACCAGTTTGCCCAGCTGGGCTAGGGGAGGGCAGCAGGCTCTGTGTCTACAAGCAAGAGAGCTGCATCTTGTGTGGACTCCATATGGGAAAGGTATCATAGTCTGACAGGGATGTGGGTTACTGCAAAGGGACACCCCGCTCCTTCTTCTTCAAATGGCACTAGCTGTCCCTCACCAAGGAGGAGGATTCTTATATATATATATAGGAAAGCAGAGAGGGGAGAATTGAGGACAAAGGAGGAAATGATGATTTCCCCAGTGTGACTGAGCAGAGGAATCCTCAGGACCCCTCGAAGGACTGCGAAAGGGAGAACCCATGTTTCACAGGTCGCACTAGGCTTTGCCAGCATTTTGCAGTGCATGTATTATAGATGAGCACTCACTGCTCACACTGATCCAGAAGAAATAATGAGAAAGCAGCCAGAGGCGATTCTGAACATGGTAAGACAGTGGCGATGGGAGCACTGGAGGAGGGAAAGGAGGAGCAAAGGAACATTGGAGACAGTTGGAAATTCAGCCAGCTGTGTTAGAGGAATCTGTATGTAACCACATATGTGTTCTTGCAAGGAAAGGGCTGGGTGAACAGCCAGGGGGATTGGCGAAGCACAAAAGCCCAATATTGAGTCAAGTTAAAGGTCTCAGTCCTTATCTTCAGGATGCTTAATTGTCTAAGCCCAGTGTATCTGGCATGAAGATCATAGTCAACAATTCTAATCCCATGTCACGGGAAATTTCTATGATATAGGTTCAACTTCTCTGTCCAGGAGACTGCTTTTTGAGGGGCTGGTCTAAGTCTGGAATTAACTCCCTATAGCAACTAAGGACCCTCACCATGCTCCACTCCAGGGGGAAGACGTACTTCTCTGGTCTGCCTTTTCTCACAGGACCAGGGAGCACCATGGATATTATGAGAATAAACAATCCACTCCATAGTGCGCACAGTTCTCCCCTGGGAAGGTGATGAAAGTGAGAATGAACCAGGTGTGAAAGATGTTATTGCACAGCTGGAAGATGCTCAGACACAGAAGCTGTCCAGAATAGAATAGGCCCTGATTCACCACCACTGTCCAACTTTCCCACCCCTCTTATTACTGTATTATTCATCTAGCGCAGCCACTGCTGTAGGGACAGTTGCACTGTGGGTGTGCTGCTAGAGGACGGCTTATACCAGCATGGATTACCGCAGCTGCACAGGCACTATGTTGGTTGGACTACTCCGGCAGGGGGCTGCGTCAAACGGGTTGAACTTTGCTGGCAAGAGTTGAGGGGTTTGTTGGCAGGACTCAAAACAGAGTGTGGACGTGTTTAAGGCTGACAGAAGGAGAGGTTTGCCGCTAGCGCAGAGCAGGCCTAAAGATCCTGATGGCAGTTTAAGGAGGAACAGGGGCTGTGGACGACTGTATTTGTGATAATGGAATGAGTCCCATTGGAGATGCAGCTCCTGGTGCTGGTATACATTCCATGTGTCCTACCTTTGCGGATCTCTGACCTGGATGTTTGCCAATAACACCTGTTTCCCAAATGGACGTCACAGGCAGCAGGGTCTCCTGGACATGTAGGTGGCTCAGGTCAATTATGCAGGAGCCAGAAGACAGTTTGACCTGTGAGATCTCCAGTCTCATTCAGAAAAGTGAGGGAGCTTACCACTCCCCAGCTTGCAGGACTGGGCTGTAATTAGGCTATTCTCAGAGCTGAGCACAAGTAGCTCTCACTCCTGTCGTGGTTTCTCATTGGCACTGCAGGAGCACCCATCTTCGCCGGAGTCCACTGCTAAACATTGCTCTTAGTAAGAGACAAAGCCTTATGAGGTAAGCAGACTCTCAGAAGTGATGTAATTTGACCAAGGTCACACACTGGTCAGGGGCAGAGATGGGCACGGAACCCATCTCTCCTGAATCCCAGTCCAATGATAGGTCCACTTGCCTAGCATGGCCCACCCCGATTCAGTGCTGCGTGTCCCGTCCTGATGGAGATTCTTACCACGCCTGAGCCCCGCTTCATCCAGACGATGGTCAGCGAAGGGTTCCCCATCCAAGCGCAGTTGAACACTGCATCTGACCCCAGGTCAACAAGGAGGGACTGCGGTTCTGTTGCCATCCTGGGACCAACTGTGCACAAGAGACAAGCAGAGAAGGTGACTGTGGAGAAACAGAGGCAGAGTCACTGACCAGCATCATCCCTAGCCTGATCAGTGACAGGTCAAAGATTCAACCAATCAGAAGCTCCTGGGCCAAAGGAATGCAGGGCTGTAAAGAATATCAAGAAGTTCCCAAGTCCAGCTCTGGGACCAGAAGCAGGACAAAGGAAACCCAGACCATCCCTGGCAGGAGTTTGTGCAACCTGTTCTTAAACCCTCCAATGACAGGGATTCCACAACCTCCCTTGGATGCCTGGTCCAGAGCTTAACTATTGTTATAGGCTATGTCTACACTTACCAAAGTTAGTTCGAATTAGTTAATTCGAACTAACTAATTCGAATGAATTTGAGTTAGTTTGAATTAACTTAATTCAAACTAGCATAGCCCCACTAGTTTGAACTAGCCATGGCCATGCAGGGCACTTGCTTAGTTCGAATTAGTCAGTTGCATTAAGCTCAATGTGCCGGTTAGTTCGAACTAAGTAGTTAGTTCGAACTAACATGGCCACATTGACTTAATACGAACTAACTAGTTCGAATTAAGGGTTAGTTCAAAGTAAAACGGGGTTTTACTAATTCGAACTAACTTTTCCTTAATTTGATTTAAGGAACTATTTAAGTCGAATTAAGGAAACTCAAGTGTAGACACAGAGTAAATTAAGTTGACTTAAGCCTGCTTAAGTCGACTTAATTTACAAGTGTAGACGCACCCATAGTCAGAAAATCTTTCCTTATATCTAACCTAATTCTCCCTTGCTGCACATTAAACCCCTTGCTTCTTGTCTTACCTTCAGTGGACCTGGAGAACAGCTGGCCCCCGTCCTCTTTATATTTTAAAAGAGTTGCAGACTGTTATCAGGTCCCCACTCAATCATCATTTCTCAAGACTAAACATACCTAGTTTTTTTAACCTTTCCTCAGAGGTCAGGCTTTCTAGACCTTTGATCACTTTTGTTGCCCTCTGGACAGCCTGCATCTTTGCTAAAGTATAGTGTTCAAAACAGGACACAGTACTCTAGCTGAGGCTGCACCAGTGCTGAGTAGAATGGGACAATTACCTCCTGTGTCTTACATACAACGCTTCTGTTAATACACCCCAGAACGATATTAGACTTTTTTCCAACTGCACCACTTTGCTGACTTGTATTCAATTTGTGATTGACTATAACACCTAGATCCTTTTCCACAGTACTGCCACCATGCCAGTTACTCCCTATGTCGTAGTTGTGCATTTGATATTTCCTTCTTAAATGAAGTACTCTGGAGTTGGGGTTGCTTATCTTTATTGAATTTCATCTTGCTGATTTCAGACCAGTTCTCCAATTTGTCAAGGTTGTTTTGAATTCTAATCCTGTTCTCCAAAGTGCTTGCAACCTCACCCAGCTTGATGTCATCTGCCAATTTTATAAGCCTTCTGTCCACTTCATTATCCAAGTCATTTATGAAAATATTTCCTAGCTTCAGACGCCTGCAGGACCTCACTAACTTCACTCTCTCATTTTGATAGTTTAACCATTTCTTGAATATGGTCTTTCAACTAGTTCAGCATCCACATTACTGTAATTTCGTCTAGCCCCACATTTCCCTAGTTTGCTTATTAGAATCTCACGTGGGACTCTAACAAAAGCTTTACTAAAATGACGATGTATCACATCTACTGCTTCCCCACTATTCACTAGGCCAATAATCTTATCAAAGAATGAAATTAAGTTGCTTTGGCATGGTTTGTTTTTGACAAATCCATGCTGGCTATTCCTTATAACCCTATTGTCCTCAAGGTGTTCACAAACTGATTGTTTCATATTTTGTCTCAGGCTATGTCTAAACTGTGCTGATGCAGCGGTGTCACTTCAAGATCTCTCGTGTAACCACTTAATGTTGGTGGGAGAAGCTCTCCCCAGCCAACATAGCATTGTCCACACTATGACTTACATTGGGGAAACTTATGTCCCTCAGGGGTATGAAAAAACATACCCTTGAGGGACACAAGTTTCCCCAATGTAAGTCGTAGTGTGGACATGGCTTCAGTAGCTCTCCAGGTATCAAAGTTAAGCTGATTGGGTTATAATTCCTTGAGTCCTCTTTGTTCCCCTTCTTAAAGACAGGAACTATGTTTGCCCTTCTCTAGGTTTCTGGGACATCATCTATCCTCCATGAATTCTCAAAGATAACTGTTGACACTTCCAAGACTGCTTCAGCTAGCTCCTTAAATATCTAGGATGATTTTCATTAGGCCCTGCTGACTTGATTACATCTAACTAGTCTTTAACCTGTTCTTTCCTTATTTTGACTTGTGTTCCTTCTTCACAGTTATTAGCATTAATTGTGTTGAGGATCTAGTCATCATTAAGCTTTTTAATGAAGACTTGAACAAAACAGGCATTAAATACCTCAGCCTTCTAGATGTCATCCGTTATTAGCGCTCTTCCCCACTAAGTATAGGACTTACACTTTCCTTCATCTTTCATTTGCTCCTAATGTATTTAAAGTACCTCTTCATATTGCTTTTCATGTCCTTGCTAGGTGTGACTCATTTTGTGTCTTAGCCTTTCTGATTTTGTTCCTAAAAGTTTGTGCTACTCTTTGCATTAGCAAATCTGTCCAGGTTTCCACTTTTTATAGGATTCCTTTTTCATTTTCAGGTCATTATCGAGCCCCTGAGAGTTTCTTCCAATGATTTGTTCAAGATCACTGGGGCCATGAATTTAGAGGTAAGAAAATAATTTGCACTGTCAACAATTCTGTGTAGTGTTCACTAAACCTGTATAGCTAAATCACCCAGAAATCCCCATTTTCTCTGACTGTAGGCTGGGCCTGTCAAAACCGTCAGATTGTGAGTTCCAACTCTCATTCCTTTTAGGTAACTTTGAAAATCCCACAGTCCACTCCGGTTGCAAAATTATCCAATGAGGGAGTATGTAGGATGGTGCAGAAGCAGGGAGAAATTAACCAATGAGGGAGTGTGTAGGAAGGTGCAGAAGCAGGGAGAAATTAACCAATGAGGGAGTGTTCCTGAGAATGCAACAGCAAAGAGGAACTTACAGTAGACATCCACTGTCCTGCTGATGTTGGTGCTGCCCAAAGCATTGGTCACCTCACAGGATACTGGCTCAAAGAAGAAGGTGTGATCCACAATGGTCTCATATGAGTCACCCGAGGCTTCCTTTATAACTTGGCCTTTCTTTGCCCATCTGTAGAATAAAAAAATAGTAGGGCTGTCTTATTCTTGCAGATCTAGACAAGGTGAGTGGGGTAATATCTTTTATTAAACCAACTTCTGCTGATGAAAGACACAAGCTTTCAAGCTACACAGAGGTCTTCTCCTGGTCTCCTGAGTTCTGTGTAGCTAGTAAGCTGGTCTTTTTCACCAGCAGAACCTGGTCCAATAAAAGATATTACATCGCCTACCTTGTTGCTCTAATATCCTGGGACCAACCAACATCGCTACAACAACACTACAAATAACAATGGAAGATCTCACAGAGAAAGAATCAATTCCTTTATCCCCAATGATGTCTCCTGTTAAATAAGAAGGGCTGACATTTATAGGGCATTTTTCATGTCACAAGATCCCAAAACCTGGTACAAGAGCTTGCTTCTCTCAGCACTTAAATGCAGCTGCCCCAAAGGATAGATTGCAGCAGCTGTGTGCATTACACAACAGTTTAGCAGAGAAAAGGGTGGTGAATCCTGTATCCAGTGCAAATGGCTGGAGGAATTTTAGGTAGCAAAATGGACCAGGTTTTCTGTGGTGAAAGCCAGAGGAATGACACCAGCGATGGAACTGGTTTCCCAAGTCAGGGTATTTGGGTTAATACACATAAAAGGCCACAGTCTCGAATGCTCACAAGCAGCCAGGATATTGGTTTTATTTAGGCTTGAAGGATTAGATTTTTATCAGTAAACACTGGTGAACACAGAGTTCACTGCATGCACACACAAACTGACGAAAAAATATTTTCATTGATAATGACAGAAATTTACAGACAGGTGAAACAAGAAAAATGCTGCTTGAGAACTTCTTAGAGTTTGATTGGAGGATATTTACTTTGTATATTTTGACATGTGACATTTACAATTTGTGTTTTAATGGTTATAGACCTTTACCTTTCTGAATCTCAACACCTACTGTTATTAAATAATTTGTCAGACCCCTCTATCGGTCGACTCCTCATAATTCTCTGCAGCTATGAACATTTAAATCGGCAAAAATGAAGAAAAATGCTTAAAATAAACACTGATATTATCCATTTAAATTATACAAAATAAAAATGGTTGCCGTTGAAACCAAGTTGTAGCTACAGGGCACCACCAAACGCACCCGGCAAACTCGCTGGGGTACCGAATCTGGACTGCCAGAAGGGGATGAGCGCCAGCTATGGAAACACCAACCTGCACTCCCTGCTCACGACTTGGCAATTTCTCACACAGTTCCAGCTCCGGATAACCCTACGTAGTGTGTGAAAGCAGACACAGCCTGCACCTGACTACCCAAAGGACTACTCATTCAGGGCCTAGGCCATGAGTGGAAGGACTCCAACTGATTGCAGTGGGCTCTGGGGATGTCTCTGTCAGTTGATGAAGCCAGGCTGAGTTTGGGTACCGTACCTGTCACACAGCGGAGGCCCATGAGGAGGCGCATTAGGCCTTACTGTTTAACTGCCTGGCTGGCGCTCCAGGTGTGCTGCTGAGTAGGGGAACCCCGGCATTTCCCCTAATGGCCATGCACTGTCCACAGCAGCACAGCAGGTGCCATGGGAAATCTGGCCATGGTAGATGTGATTAAAGGAGAATCCCTCCTCCCGGGTCCAGAAGAGCCAGGGTCCAGCACACATGCGTTCAGCAGTTTCATCACAGCTGAGTCTATGTCTGTTATGGAGGCTGTGGCAGAGAACAATAGCCCTGGTCTCTGCCCGGTCTCAAAGCAATGGCTGCAGCCAGCCCACCACCTCCCTGCTCTGCATTCATCAGCCTTCCAGGAAGCTAACCCTCCGGGGGCAGGAGGTGATGTCAGAAGAGCTGGGAATTCCCAGAGGTGGAACAAGAGCAGTCTAGGCGGTTACCCTAAGACATCAAACCCTGCCCTGGGAGACTCCCAAGGGAGACATTTGATTTCCATTAAAAAACCCTGTACCCCTCCAAAGCGGTGCTAATGGGTGAGTCCCTTTGCTGGCAGGACTAGATGGGCCCAGAAACAAACTCCTCTCTTGCAGGCCCGTTGGTGACATGGTGGGGAGGTCAGAATGGCTGCTGCATCTGCCCTAGGAAGACGGGGTTTGGGCCTCCAGGCTGGACTTTCATGGTGACTGAATACCCCCCCCCCCGAGAGCACCTCGCTTTGCAGCCCTTCCTTGTGCCACAAGGAAGCATGGAGGGGAATGAGGGTTAAGGCAGCCTCCTGTTTGTCAGACCCCAATGTAAAACCCCACCAGACAGCAAGTCCTCCCACCTGTTCTCCCCACTATGATGGAACCAAATGGTTTCCTAGTTGTGGTGTGGGGACTGTGCAGTGTGAAGTCCCTCCACCATCCTTGTGACGGCACCTGAAGTACTGCCTAGCTGGGCCTGCTGCAAGTGAGGAGATACCAGGACAGCACCTGAAATGCTATCCTGCTGGGGAGCAGGGCATTGTGCAGCAGACAAGGCGGATGGCCCCCTGCCTGGCCAGAACAACTGCAGAACTTTCTGAAACAATCACAGGCCAGCTGCTTTGTGTCCGGCAAGAATGTGCTTCTAAATCTGTGACTTGGAGAGAAGAGAGGGTTAAAGGATGAATCGGTGTGCAGCACGTATTCCCTGAGCGCACTTGGCAATGGAGCAGAATGGAAGTTAGGAGCTCACAGAATTATTGCTGCCTCCTTCAGGTACCATGCATGGGCCTGCACCAGCTCCCCCGGCCCTGATCACCCCCAAACACCTAGATCCCTGCTCTGCACCCTGGCTTCTGTAAGAGTCCGGACTAGAATGCCAAATCCAGCATGTTTAGTGATCGAGCTGAGAATATCTGCAGCTGGGATTTTGAACCAAGATGGTTAAGACGAGTGCAACCCCCTCACCCCAGCAAAATCTGCTTCCTGGAGGCAAAGCTGCATTTGCACAACTGCTATTTGCCCTGATTTCAAACCAGTGCAGTGCACCAAGTCCTAACGTGGGCGTGTCTGAATAAGGAAGTGGATTGTTGGGTCAGGGGAAAAGTCTGGACCAGTGGCTAGAGTCTGATGTCCTTTGCTGTTGGATGCTTGATGCCCATGTCTCATTAATATAGCAATAATAAAGGACACCCTTAGATACCCTACCGTCCTGGGCTCAGGCAAGGCACCCTGCTAAAAGCTGAGCAGTGCAGATGTTAAAACATCGGCCTTGTTTTGGGGACCTGCGCTCCAGCCCTGATTAGGTTACCATGGGATCATGAATTCGAGCATTTCATCCTCATCCTTAATGAGACATTTTTCTGCAACACAAAACTGCATCACAAGTGATGGCCTCTGCTGAGAGGGGCTGACAATAGCAAGGAGCTGGCAGATCAGGATCTAGGTTGTTCTGGTCAGGATGGAGGTCACTGGGGAGTGTACCAGGGGGCTCTAGGCCAGGACCAAGGTATCTCAGCTGATCCGGGGAGGAAACTTGTTCAGAGCTGTGGCTGCTTCCCGGAGGAGCCATTAGCTTGCAGCTTTCATCAGCACCACGCTGACCCGTCATTCCTTGCCAAAAGGAACACATCCCACTCCATTGTCTGTTGCCCCACATTGACTATGCAGCCCACGCACTACCTCCTGCTATGCCTGCTGGTTTAAACCATTTGCAGGATGCAGCACATCCCAGTAAACACCTCGGTGCTTCTTTTATTGGGGCAAAGTCCTCCGGGAAAGTTTTGCAGCGAGAAACACCTTTCCCTTGAATGCAAACAGCTTCAAACGTGCAAACCCTGAAGAGTCAGCACATGTCAGCGGTGGAGGAAGCTGCTAACCAATCTCTGGAGGATTGGACCATCTGTAGTGCTGGCTCCTGCAAAGTCAGCCTGAAAGGCTCGTCCCTCTGCTAACTGAATCCAGGCTATGTTAGCCGAACCTTTCCACCTCCTAAGTTAATTTAAGATAGTGAGGGTTTTCTAATGCTTGCAGCATAGATGCTCCCATTAGATTTGTTAGACAAGTATTTGTGTACTCTTGCCATTTAGCAATCCACGATGCACAAAGCATCAGGGCCACAGGTGAACTGAGTTTCGTGGTCTCCATTCTGTAATCTGTTGTGCATATTTGCCCATATTGCAGAACCAGGAGAAGCATGTTGCAGAGGAGGACTGGGGGTACCAGAGCAGAGAGGACCGTTAAGCAGGTGAGGAAAACCGTGCATTGGCAGAGCTGATGGGGGTGGGAGAGGAAGTTTGTGCAACACCTGCCAATCAATGCTATCAGTCTTTCAATACCAAACCCATTAAACCCACTTCAGCTCCCCCCTCCGTTTTTTTAATCAAAGGGAACATTATCCCTTAAAGGCACTTGAAATAACATTACACTGAAAAACCAAGCTGGCATTTGCAACACTGCAACTTGCAAATTGTCTTTGAGGACAAGCTGTCAACTCAGCACTTGAATTAAGCTGCTGTTTGCCAAACAATGAGCAAGTGTGACCTAATGGGGCACCATCTGGCAACCTGCCACTCTGGTGCTGGTGGGAAAGTGAGCGGATAGGGATGATGGGGGAAGGGGGCGGGTGAGCGCCTGACAGGGTGGGTGAAACTCCAACAGCTCTTCAGCAGAAGGCAAAGTAATAATGGAGAAGAAAAAAAGGTTAATTCAAAGACGATGAGAATCGTCTGATGAGTCTCAACTCACTTTATCTCTGGGGGACCCATATCTGATCCACTCAGACAGGGGAGGATGCGTTAGGGAGAAAAGATGCCTTCTCCACATGTCCTAAGTGAGGTATCAGGAGCCCGGCTTAGCACTTGGTTGGGAACAGAGTGGGACTATGGGGGCACAGATGGGCTCCAGCTTCCTGTATGAGGGGGTGGGATGAGGAGACGACACTGTGAGAGGCTCTGCAGCTGCATCTGGGAAAGGGACATGGCATCTTCAGGAGGAGGCCAAGTCGCATGTGAGTGATGAACAATTAGCAATATAGCAAATAGCACTGTTGAGAACAGCCGCACCCTCCTCTCTTTCTTTCCACCCAGATAGGCTGGCCAAACTTCGCCCCATCTCCCTTGTTGACATTTCTAGCATCTGCGTCTCCCTGTCCCCAAAGCTCAGCCCCAGAGTACAGCAACAACTGAGTGTCCAGCAAGTCGAGAGTGGACATAGAACCTGACCCTGGTCTGTCATTCCTGACTTTCCAGACCACATCCCTGCCATGGCCATTTGGCTCATTCAGCCCCTCTGTGCTCTCTGGGAGCTGAGGTTTCACTCCATTGACTTACTCCACTGCAGGTGCATTGCTCAGAGACAGCAATACACAATCTGAATCCTCACAAGGGCCCAAATCCTGAAGTGCTTTCTCAGGCAAATCCCCCCTTGACTTCCAGCAGCAGTGCCCACAACTCCAGTGGAAGTCAGTGGAAGCCACAGGATCTCAGCAGCTCGGACAGCCCAGCCTCAGTGAGAATGAAGGGAAAACCTGAGATGAATTTCAGAGTGTTACAACTTGGGGATCCCCTCTGGGACGCTCACCAGGTTGCTGTACTGGATTCAAGTGTTGGGTCATGGGTGCCTTGGCTTGCGGCAAGGGGTCAGGTTTTAGGTGCTGTCTCAGGTGCAGATCCTTTGTCAGACAACCTTCTTGGCAGTGGAGGCCTCCTGGTTCAATTGTCTAGGCTCTGAAATTAGGGCTGCTCCAGAGTTCCAAAGAAACAGGGGACCCTCTGGTTTGCGGTTTCCCTCTTTGGGAGCTTTGTGACAGTGTAAGTAAGTAACACACACTCTGCAAAAGAATTTCTAAATGCACACACTTTACACATAGATACAGCACAAGAGAGATGAAGATCTCTGGAAAAATAACAAACCTGCAGGAGAGATCCTAACTCAGTTTCCTTCCTCCTCCTGAAAGCCCTGTGGATCTTTAGGGTACATCTGCACTTGTAAATTAAGTCGACTTAAGCTTGCTTAAGTCGACTTAATTTATCCTGCATCTACACTAGTTTCCTTAAGTCGACTTAAGGAAAATAAAGTCGACTTAATGAAAATTAAGTCGACTTTATTAAACCTCATTTTAGTTCGACTTAAGGCTTAAGTCGACTTTTTCAAGTCGACTTAAGCCACTGTAGACCTGGAGTAGCCCTAAGTCGACTTAGGGCTACTCCAGGACTCCCTCACTGCCCGCCCTGCTGGGGGGGGCACATGGGGAGCCTGGCATGCCCCCCCACAGGGCAGGGCAGGGCAGAGCCCTGCCCACCCTGCCCTATGCCCTGCCAGGGTCCCTATCCCCCTTTGCCCCATTGTACCCTGGTACAATGGGGCAAAGGCTGAACCCCCTGGCACTGGGCAAGGGATGCCCCCCCTGGCACCGTGGACCTGCCCAAGGTCCCCCTAGCCCCTAGAAGTCGACCTAGGCGTCCAGTGTGGATGCTCTAGGTCGACTTTATAAGTTCCCTCCTAAGTCGACTTTAAATTTAAGTGTGGACATGCTAAGTTGACTTAGCTAAAGTTGACTTAAAATTACAAGTGTAGACACAGCCTCTGTGTCTTCCAGAGAGGCCTGGCTTCTTGTGCACACCTCTCTCCTCTTGCCCAAGCCTGCTTTCTGGTTCTGTTTAAGCACACCCAGATGCATTCTTGCTTATAAGCACAGTGTTGGTCATGAGTCCAGGGGCACACCGCATCCTCCAGCCATGCTGCAGTCATTTGTACAACCTGCTTAGTTTGGGGGGTAGGGTGGAACCAAAAAGAGATCAGGGAGTCTCTGTTGTCCTGGGGAAAGGTTCTTCAATTGTTAATGTCTGTCCTATCCAGGGCCATACACCCTGGTACCTGACCCTATTCCCTTAACAAGCTGTCTGATTCAAGAGGACAGTGGAAGACAACCACAATGGCACGCATGTACAGAGAGTTCGTACAATTCCGGTGAAATTCACAAGGCACATGGAGGGATCCTGGCACATCACATGGGGAGGAGTTTAACTTGCGCTGGCTGCCCGCGCAGGAGGGAGGGGATTATGGGGTCTTTACTTCCATGGAGGTGTTCGCTGGCTGGGGAGGAGAGTTGTTTTGGCAGAATTGCTATCAGAGTGTCCACTGAATGTGTGGTTAAGTGAACCTCACTGAATCAGGATGGATGACTGAGGAGGTTTCACACACCATCGGATGACACAAGCACTTTGAAAGTAAAGATGGGAGCCTATCTGCATGCTCTTACCTGCTCTCCTACCTCATTTATCTTTATGCCTCTAACAGATGCTGACTGGCCACTTGAGTTTCTCTGCTCTGCTGGGTTAGGGGTTTTTCAAATCAACTTCCCCCCCTCCCTCCTTCACTAATTAATCAAGTGACGTTGCTTTTATTTCTGCTGCTGTGTTTCGGGTGTTAATGAGCAAGTCCCCTCTTCTCTTTCGAATGAAATCAGCTCTTTGCTAGAGATAAGGAAGGAGAATGCCAGCGATTCACCCTGCAGTAGTGCACCATCTTTCTGAACATTTCAACTGGTGGATAATTGTTAATTAATTAACACAGGACACCATTATACTCCCCAAAACTGTAGCTGGAGAAGACAAGTGACTCACAAAAGGTCATACAACACGTCACTGCCAGCGGTGGGAAAAGAGCCCACAAGCACTGACTCCCAGTGCCCTGTACTTACCATTACGCTTGCTTGTTTTCAGCTAGGGTTTCAGAGGAGTCACAGATCAGGCCTCCCTGCCTCTCTCTTCCCATTCTTTTCCATGTTCTGCCATAGACTCCAGGGGAGCTAGGCTTTCGTCTCACATATCTAGGTCTCCCCAGGATCAGCCCAGCATGGGAAGGGAGAGCTCAAAGGCTGCTTACATAAGACTGTGCACTCTGGCCCTCACCTGTTTCGGCCCATGGATACCGCAGAGTAGGACTTTTCCCTCTGGTGCCTTCCCGCCACTCACCACACAGCATTAGCCAAGTCACAAGCCTTAAAATCAGATGGCATTGGTAGAGCGGAAAAACAGACAAAACGCCACAGGATAGAAGGCATGTAAAGATACACCTGAGATTCACCCTGCTGTAAATATGATGAGGAAGGCAACAAGCTTGAGTTCCAGGATACTGATGCTACTGTGGTATGGCAGAAGAAGCTCTTCTAGTGAGCCAGAGTTCAAAGGCCGCCTTGCAAGCTGAGGTTCCCAGCAAGAGATGTAACACGTCCCAAACTGACCTTCATCTTAGTTCCTCCACCCCACATTATAAGGATAGAGCCATTTGTTCTCCTTATAGCCCACCTGTTTACCTGAGGTGGTGGTTCTCTTAGGCCTCAGTCCTGCAAGCTGATCCATGCATGAAGACATGCACCCAGACAGAGCCACTGGGAGGTCAGTGTGGCTCTCTGTGGGTGAGGAATCTCTTTGGATGTCTGTTGGTTTTATAGCACTGTCCATCCCCATAATGTCTGGGCACCTTTCATGTAAAAATCAATGGCAACATTCCCTGTGGGCTGCCTATCTGGATCAGCTTGTGGGATTGAGGCATCAGTCATCACCAAAAACCCAGCTCTGGCTGACACATTCTGTCCCTTCCCCCAAAACATGTATAAACGTAAAGCTATTGTCTCTCTAAGTGCCCCCTTCCTTGACATAAATGCTCTGGGATGCCACTAAGACTGGCCTTTGTTGGCATGTCCTCGCCAACTCTCAGTTGCACCAGAGCTGTGCATACATTTCATGCTGATCACCTTCCTAGTCTTGTAGGTACACGAGAACACATTCTGGGGACATTTCTGACCTAGAATTAAACAGGAGACACCAGAATTCTCACAAGCATGGTGATTCTAAGGATGCAGACCCAGCACCTCCAGACAAATTCAGATAAGCCTCTGATCTATGGGAGACTTGCCTGAACAAAAATGAGCCATCAAACTTTCTGAGGTTTTTTCCAGTCCTGCTCTCCCCCTCCCCCCCATTCATTTTGGGCTCCTCATGTCACCAGTACAGCTCTATTCCTTTTTACTTTTCCATGTGCTTAGCAATGTCCCTTGTGGCGCTGTCAGGATAACTCTTCACTTGTCTGCTGGATGCTGTCTCTTTCTTTCTATAATTACTGGTTCATCATGGTCCATAAAGGAGAACATCTGCTGGCACTCCCACTGCAGCTGTCTTCTTAGGGCTTTTCTTCCTCCAGAGACTGTTCCATGAGAGGCTGGTGTATATTTGTGATGTCTTCTCTGATCTTTATTCACCGAGGCTTTGTGTAGCTTGCTGTGTGCAGGTGACATAAGTTCTTATTTCCTTCCATTTATCCTGCTATTCAAAAAACCCAAATCCTCTCCACAGCGGAAATCACATACACACACACAATGACTATTGTGAAACTGGAAATATCCTGTGGTTTGGCCTTAAATATTTCTGTTTTATTCAGGTACTTTTATGGTCCACATCACCAGATCATCTCACAATCATTAGTGGATTTTTAATATCATGTCACCTGCATGAAGGAGTGAAATAGAGCCCTGTTTAATAGGTACACACTGAGGCACCGGGTAAATTAAGTCATTCACTTGGATAATTTGCAATTGAACCCAATCCACTGCAACCTAGTTTATTGCCTCACCCAATAGGTTCTTCTTCCAACCCTTGCTCTTGACATTTTTACCAGAGATGAGAGGTTGGTTTCTTTCACTCAGATTAAAACCAAACTGTCATCTTACCTAAAGACCCCCCCTTTTTTCCAAAAGCAAAAAGCTATTTTCATTGGCAAGTATGGAAGTGAGGCATATATTTACATAGGGCCTAATCAATTTCCATATGTTGGACTCTCTAGATCAGCCTCATTGTCTCTTAAAAAAAGGCAAAATTTGTGTGCAGTTTTATAAAATTTCCTGGGAACTTGAAAAACATAATGAGTGTGAATTTTAGAGGAAATGTGAAAATTAATGCTAAATTAATTACTGGTCCCAATATGTGGTAACATTAATTGATATGTTTTGCATCATGACACAGAAATACATTCTTTTCATTTAACTCTGTCTGTGTGTCCACCTTCCAGATACAACCTTCTTTTCAGAGATTTTCTATAATTCTTCCATTCCCTAGTCCTACTCCAGAATGACATATTATTGGTAACAGAGGATCTATGAAGGATTTAGAGTTCAAGTCTGCTTCAGATAAACACGCAGGTTGGCTTCAGATACTTGTTCAAAATCTCAGGTTCTGCAAACCTAGAATTCCGGTATGCAGAAGTGCATGAAAAAAAGTGGTCAAATTTTATTGAACTTCCTAAAAAACTATGGTCATACTTTCTATTGAGGATCCCTTTATAAAAAGTTTATAAATGATGAATACATTATTAATATATGTTTTAATAAATGGTTAGTCACTGCCATAGCTCATTTAAATATCCAACAGGTTCCTTATAACCACAGCTCATAACGATCTTCTTGGCTGAGGATGTGAGGGAAATTCCTAAACCTGAGCCAATTTTTTAGGTGGCAAATCTAATTAACTGTCCCAGATTGAGGTGGCATTAGAGAAGGAGATAGAACTACGTGATAAATTACACAGCAATATGTCATCAGCAGTAGATAGTATTAATCCAAGAGTTCTGATGGAGCTCAAATGTGAATTTATGGAACTACTAACTGTGACCTATTATTTAAATCAGCTTCTGTACCAGATGACTGTAGGATAGCTGATGAGACACCAATTTTTTAAAAAGGCTCCAGAAGCTGTCCTAGCAATTACAGACTTGAAAGCCTAACTTTAGTAAAAGGGAAATTGGTTGAAACTATGGTAAAGGACAGAATTATCAGACATCTGGATAAATATGATTTGTTGGAGAAGCATCAATATGGTATTTGAAAAGGGAATCATGCCTCACCAATCTACTAGAATTATTTGACGGGGGGTCGACAAGCCTTTGGACAAAGGTGATCCAATGGATATAGTGCACTCGGATTTTCAGAAAGCCTTTAGCCCTTGACAAAGACTTTTAAGCAAAGTAAGTTGTCATAGGATAAGAGGGAAGGCCCTCTTCTAGATCAGTAACTGGTTAAAAGATAGGAAACAAAGTGTAGGAATAAATGGTCAGTTTTCAGAATGGAGAGAGGTAAATAGTGGTTTCCCTCATGAGTCTGCACTGGGACCAGTACTGTTCAACATATTAGATGATCTGGGAAAAGGGGTAAACAGTGAGATAGCAAAATCTGCAGATGATACAAAACAAGATAGTTAAGTCCAAATCAGACTGTGAAGAGTTACAAAGGGATCCCACAAAATTGGGTGACTAGGCAACAAAATTGCAGGTGAAATTTAATATTGATAAATTCAAAGTAATGCACATTGGAAAACATAATTTCAACTAGACATATTAAATGATTGGGTCTAAATTAGTTGTTACCAATCAAGAAAGAGATCTTGGAAACATTGTGGATAGTTCTCTGAGCTTGGAAAAGAGATGATTAAGGGCAGATATGGTAGAGGTCTATAAAATCGAGACGGATGTGGAGAAAGTAAATAAAGACATGTTATTTACTCCTTCTCATAACACAGGAACTAGAGGTCACCAAAATGTAAAGTTTAAAAGGAACAAAGGGAAGCATTTCTTCACACAATGCACAGTCAACCTGTGGAACTCCTTGCCAGAGGATGTTGTGAAGGTTAAGACTATTACAGGGTTCAAAAAAGAACGTAATGTAGGAGAGGGCCCTCCATAGTCATTAGCCAGATAGGCAGGGATTGTTGCATGCTAAGCTGGGAATGAGCAACTGGATGGATCACTTGATGAGGACCTGTTCTGTTCATTCCATCTGAGGCCCCTGGCATTCGCCACTGTCAGAAGACAGGATGCTTGGCTGAATGGACCATTGGTCTGACCCAGTCTGACAGTTCCTATGTTGTTAAGACCTTTTACTGAGATGCTTGTACCCATCTCTGACACATATTACTCATGCCTATTACATGCTTATAACACCTATTTGTGGTTTGTTAACCTTTTATTAACTATTATAAATTATGAAAACCTAATAAAGTGTGACAAGATGATGTCTGGGTTTAATTCATGTTTCGGTCAGAAGTCCTTGCTGGTTACTAAACCTGCTTCCTTCCTCATCTTTATTATCTGTTTTGCATGAACAGATCTCATGAAATGACAATGCCATGCAGGTGGGTCAGCCACCTTTCGGGAACCGATTTAGTTCTTTGCAAAGCCCCTATGCTATCTTACACCCATGGGTTACCAACAGATTCAAATATGCCAGAAGGGACCATTACATCATCTTCTAGTCTGACCTCCAGCATACCACAGACCAGAGCATTTCACCTAGTTCCCTCTGTATTGAGCCCAATAGCTTGCGTTTGAGTAAAGCACATTCCACAAAGGCTTCCAGTCCTGAAGCCTTAGAGGGAACTGTACCTGCATGCACCTTGCCTGGTTTGTGATCACTTGTTCTCTCTTCAGAAACATTTTGGACAAGGACAGTATTTTTCCTCCTTAGCCCTCAAGTGCTGCTGCTGATTGCATCCTCCAGAGTGAAGGAGAGTATCTGTCTATAACTGCAGCCTTTCTTTTCCTTCTCACTTTTCATCCCATCCACCCATCCACGTAGGCTCAGAAAAAGTTGTCTGAGCCCTCCAACCCAACTTCTTGCTTTTCAGCCAGACTAATTCCATCCATCATTCCTGCCAGCATCTCCTTTAATCTGCTAGTGGATATTGGTAGTGAGGGTGCCTTAGCTATCTCCCTTGGGAGTTTATTCTACAATTGCTCTTGCTCTTAAGAAATTCTGCCTAATATCTAGCCAGCCTCTATTTCCTCTCTTGCTTCAGGCCATGTCTCCTTGCCATACCATCTTCTGGGATTATAGACCACTCCCTCCTTTCATTTATATTGTTACATTGAAGGTATTTATAGACTGCAATCATGTCACCCAGGGTTTTAAATATAAATTTACTTCTCTTAGTTTCTCCTCATCTGATTTATCCTTTAATCCATGTGTCATTTCTGCAGCTAGTTTTTCTATATCCTTCAAAAAGTGAGCAATTTTCCAGGTTCAGTAGCAATAAAGCTCTGTGCGTTTCAGACACTAATCTCTCTGGCTTTCTGTGTGAATCTAACTCATGAAATAGTTCCCATCCACCAGTACATTCTGTCCCTTACCCAGTTCAAACCCCACCACAAGATGGGGCTATGCACAAGCTTCTTGAATACCCTGGTGAAGTTTCCCATCTGGAATGTAATCATGGCCACTTTTTTTGGAGCAAGGCTGTCAGCCCTACGATCCCTGGGAGATCACTCAGCAGAGAGGCTCTGAATCATTCCACACCCCAGCTTCTGGCTTTTCATGATGGAAATACATTGTTCACAGCCTTTGCATCTGGTTTTGGTTCTTGTCTTTTAGCCTCAAAACTTGACATGGATACACCATTATTCACGGACATGTAAAATAACAGTGCACTTAGCCTCCAGCTGAACCCTGTCGTGCTGTGAGCCAGTCAGATCAGGCCAAGCTTAGCTTGGACAGACAGGCCCAGGAACTGGATGGGGGAACCAGCATAACGGAACAGACTGGTGACTCTGTTGTGGCAGTTTGGGGGTCTTATCAGGATGGCATGGGTTGTTAATGGTTAATGGTTAATAGTGGTGCCATCTCTTGTGGTTTTCTCTTCTCATCAAAACAAGGTCCAGACTACTTCTGGTCATCAGAGACCCCTGAGAGATGGGATATGAATCACAGAATCATAGAAGATTAGGATTGGAAGGGACCTTAGAAGGTCATCTAGTCCAACCCCCTACGCGAAGCAGGGCCAACCCTAACTAAATCATCCCAGCCAGGGCTTTGTCAATTACATAGATTACTCTGTGTAAACATGGCCAACTGGCGGCCTATAGGTTGAAGCCAACCTGCAGAATGAGTCTCTCCAGCACCAAACACTGTATGCTGGAGGTTGTGCTGCATGCAGGACACCATTTGGTAGTGCACGTATTTTTGCCTCTGGTCTGCCGAGATGTCCCTAAACTAGCATCCGGCACTCAGCACTGACAGGGGTTGGATCACTAGTAAGAAGGTTGCTTGTTTTAGGAACCATAGCAACACACTCCACAATGCCTCTTGCTGTGTCTGAGGCTAGGAGGCTGTGATTCTTTCTTCTCACCAAATTCATTCCTACCGTAAACATGTAGATATGACACCTTTGGTGTGGAGACATCTGCCTGATACCAGGCACCCATCACGTATATACAGAGAAGAATTATTCTCTCTCTTGTCTATGACATGAAGGGGGGCAGCTCCACACAGCACTAACTTTTTCTTTTAGCTCTCATATCCCAGCTCAGACCTCTATCTAATTTCCTATCTGCCATCATCCCAAGTCTCTCTGTACATCACTGCATACAAGTATCTCCTGCTCATTGAAAATCTCCGCTTTGTTTTACATTTCCCCTGATGTGCATTTCACAGTGCAGGTTGAATTTCATTTTGTTATTTTCTTGCCCATATTTCTAACCTCTCTCAGTCCCTCTGCATTTATTTTCTTGGTCCTCCCTAGGGTACATGGCATCTTGCAATTCAGTATCTTCTGCAAATTTAATTGACATGCATGATGGAGGAAAACAAGTTCCAGCCAGGAAACAGGTTTTTTACTTCCAAGCTTCAAAGGGGATATTAGAGACAGCACGGAGAAAACAATGATTAAAAAACATGAAGAATACCTTGACTGGGTCCTTTTAAGTATTAAACGCTTATTTATAAGGAGAAAAAAAAACTCTTACAAGCAGATATTCTTCAGAGAATTCACATTTTTCTGAGTGAATTGATTACTTTCCAACTAAAAGTGCAAGCAAATAACTCCTGCCCTCGCCCCCATTGTGGGAGATATTTGTTTGTGTGAATAAAGGCTTTTAAAACCACGGCACTTCTGTTTCCACAGCCAGTCCTGATATTTAAAGGGAATATAGCACAGCGCATGCCTGGTTCTCTGCTCTACACAGGTGAAAATGGAGCTAGGAGCCTTGAAACTGCAGCTTGCTGACATATTCCCTTGAAATTGTGGAGGGAATTGTGGAGGTTTTCAAAAGGAGGCTGGATAGCCATCTGTCCTGGATGGTTTAGCCATAACAAATGCTGAATCTTGGCAGGGGGTCAGACTGGATGACCCTTGCGATCCCTTCATATTTTATGACATCCCAAAGGACTAAGCTCCATGCTCAAAGGAAAAAAAAAAACATCCCCAAACCAGCATTAGGAGTCCTTGCTTTCTGTCCTGCGTTTTAATGCTAAGAGCTCTGGGGACGCAGGAGACCAGTGGAAGCACAGAACTGGCATAACCTGGGTTGCAGTGCTGCATGGTCATCTGCCAGCATGCCTCCAGCCTGACCTGCAAGATCTACTTGTAAGGAAAAGAGGGGAGTGCTATCTCCATGATCCAGAGGCCTTGGCCTCTATGGCAGCCAGAAGCAGCTATTGGGGTAGGCGAAGCAGGCAGCCGCCTAGGGCCCCGAGCAGTAAGGGGCCCCTTCGCCTACACCTGCCCCAAAAGCCATGTCTGCCTCCTGCTCGGTGGAACACATGGCACGGGGCCGGAGGCAGAGCCGGGGGGGGGCATTCCTGTGAGGTGAGGGGGCAAGCCTGCGGGGGCCCCGGCACTGGCAGGAGGGGAGGCGGCCCGGATGGGCTGGCTCAGAGGCCAGGCTTCACGTTTCTGTCCCGCCCCTGGGCTGGCCGGCTGCTCTGCCCCTCGGGGTGGGGTGGGCCAGCCAAGAGGCCCAGTTCTGCACTCCTGCCATGCCACTTCCTTTGGCAGTGGTGGGGTTGGCGCCCCCAGCAGGGCACTGGGTCCAGTTTTGGGGCCTCTGACAGGGTGCTGGAGCCATGGAATAGGCCAGCCATGAAGAGCCAGGGCCACGGGGGTTTTCAGGGCCTCCAGTGGGGTGCCAGGACTGTGGAGGGGGCCAGATGCAAGGATCCGGGGCTGTGTGGGCCCCAGGTGGAGCACTGGGGCCACAGGTGGGGACCCAGGGCGCCATGGCTATGGGTGGGGTTGGCTGGTGCACCAGTGGGGCAGAGGGGGCTGGCTGCAGGGATCTGGGGCTGTGGAGGACCCGGGAAGAGCGCTGGAGCTGTGGGGAGAGGCGGGGCTGTGTAGGTGGGTTTCAGGGTCCCGGGTGGGACACTAAAGCCATGGGGGGGAGGGGCAGAACCAGTGCCAGGGAGCCCTATAGGGGGCCCCCCTAGGGGCCTTTGCCTAGGGCCCCAGATAGGCTAAAGCCGCCTCTGATGGCAACATGAGGAGAAATCAACAAGTGATGGTTTTCTTTGATGTGGACACTGGCCCTGGACGGAGAGCCAGCAATTGACTTCACAGCGGCCCCCACACAGCTGCTGAAAGGTGCCAGTTTTTGGCTAGGATTAACCAGGGCAGGAATCAAACTGGTGTGCTGGTGCACCATGACCCATTGCTCTGAGCACAGCCAGAGGAAATCCCAGAGCAGGTGCTTACAGGGAACATCTGGGCAGCACCATTTCCATGCATATGGTGAAGGGGTGGGTGGGATGAACATCGAAACAAACACAAGACACTAGAGATATAAAGAAGGCTGCCAGAGTTTGCAGCTGTCACAAGGTGGCAGCACTATGAACACCCCTAGTGATCACCACAACAGTATGTAACATAAGGAACCTGCTGATGCTGGGTTAATGGTGGCCACTTCTGAGGTCTCCCATGTGGCTCCTCTTTGCTCCTGGCCCCCCCTACAGTTCTGCCTGTTCCAAAGAGCAGGAACCTGACCCCACTACCATGAGGCCCATTTTAGGGCTTCAGCGAATGCTGGTGATGGGGCCATGGCAAGGCAGAGTCTGCAGAGCACCCCATTGGTCCAGGCAGCCTATAGGAAGCATCCTCATCTCTGTCATTGAACTGTGTTCCCCTAGTCTGGACAGGAGTTAGCTGACTGTTGCCATCTCTTAGCTGGGAGGCAGGCTTCTTCAGCAGAGTTTACACCAGTGGTGTCTTCCTGTTGCTGCCCAACCTTTTTATCTTTCCCCCTATATAACGAGCAAAATCTGTAGGGCCTGATTGGGATGAACAGACACAGATCTACTGATTTCAACAGAAGGACACTGATTTTCACCAGCTGGTCCTAGCATATTTCAGTTTAGGTAACTTTCATGTCACACTGTGGAAAATAACAAGCAAAAAGAGAAGAAATACGTCTCCATATGCCCCCTCTCCATCCTACTTCAGCCTCTGAGATACAAATGGGAAGCCCCCTGGAGCAGCATGGAGATGATACAGAGAAACAGAATGGTGTCTCTCCTTCCCATCACACAGCTACATACTCCACAGATCTATGGCCTGGCTCTTCTCCCACCTATACCAATTTGACACCCGTGTCAACCTACCAAGTTAAATGGAGTTGTGCTGGGATTTACACCACTGCCAACAAAAGGAGAATCAGATCCCCTAAGCCTCACATGAATCAGCATCCTACCAGCAAAAGACTGCATCCATCTTTATCAACCCTCGAATGGTGCAGGCCCTTAATACTGGAAAAAATCTAACCAAATGTTGCTCAGTCAGGAAAAAATGAAGCATTTACTCTGATATGTAGACTGATAGGTCGATTGATCTGTATTGTGATGGACAGTTAGGGTGCGTCTACACTTGTAAATTAAGTCGACTTAATCCTGTTTAAATCGACTTAATTTACTCTGCGTCTACACTACAATTTCCTTAAGTCGACTTAAGCTGCTGCTTAAGTCGACTTAAGGAAATTTTAAGTCAACTTTATTAAACCTAGTATAAAGTCGACTTCACTGGCTAAGTCGACTTTATTAAATTGATTTAGCCAGTGTAGACGCAGATTAGCCCTGTCGACTTTAAGTAGACTTAAAGGGCCCCCAGGGCTGCCCCACTGACCTCCCTGCCAGGGTGGCCAGCACAGCCAGAGCCTGGCATGCCCACCCACAGGGCAGGACAGAGCCCTGCCCACCCCCTTCTATACCTTTCCCCTGTCCCTGTCCTGCTCAGCCCCCATTGTACCCTGGTACAATGGGCCAAATGCTGAGCCCCCTGGCACTTTGAAAGGGGTGCCCCCTCTGCCACCATGGACCAGTCCCAGGTCCACCTAGCCCCCCAGAAGTCAACTTAAGTGTCCAGTGTGGACGCTCTAAGTCAATTTGGCAAGGTCTACTTTAAGTCGACCTATTTTATAGTGTGGACATGCTAAGTCGACTTTGTTAAGTCGACTTAGGAAAGTCGACTTATTTGGCCAAGTGTAGACATAGCCTTAGAGAGATAGCACCTCTTTTATGCTTCAGATGACTTTGGCATACGCTACAAATACCATCACATTACAAAAAACTTCAGCCAGACAATTTTTTTTCTCCCATCCACTCCAGCATTAATATCTGCTCTGCTCTCCTCTCCTCTGGTGAGCCTTCAGGGCTGAAAGAGCCTAGAACTGCTTCCAAAGGGCGAGATATGCAACGATTTGATTCCACAGCTTCCAGTCAGCAATGCAATGTCCGTTTAATGTGCTGCCAGCCAGAACCTGAGAATGACCCTGGAAAAGACCTTCAGAAAAGCTCTGTTTAAATTGACCCAAGTCTGTCTGAACAAAACCTATTTGTGTGTATCAACAATCTTTTGGTTTTTCATTGTCGCGTCCATATTCAGCACCAGAGATTTTAGTGGGATGCTTGTTTTTAGCTTGGCAAGGCACAATCAATGCACCAGGCAGGTCTGTCTGCTAGACTGAGCAATCCCATGGCTCAGGTATATCGTCATATCAATAGAGCTGGGTGTTTTTTCCAACTTGAATTGGGATGAAAAGTCAAAACCTCGAAGAATTGGCATGAACTGAAAATTGGAACACTATTTCAGTTCAGGTCAATCAAAACATTTCCTATTGATTACTCCAAAAACCTTTCTTTTCAATTTCAACCTGGTCTATCTATTTATCGGTGGCTATAAATTAACTTAAATGTCTACATGAAAAGTGGCTTTTAAAGGAAAAACCAGAACATTTCATTTAGGAATTGTCAAAATGGGACATGTCAACAATTTTAGAACTTTCTCTCCCCCATTTTTTTTCAAAGTGGGAAATTTATCAAAAACAACACATACCACAAAATGTTTAGGTTTTTGACAAATTGGCATTTTTGGCTGGAAAAATATTTTGTCAAAAAATTCCTAACTAGGATGATTACTGGGGATTGCCAACAACTAGAGAGGAGCTGGAGAATTAAGAGCTAGGGTTTCAATTTTGGCCCTGGATTTCGACCAGTTCTAGCCTGAACTAGGGCCTGGCTTTTCCCTCCATTACACCAGTTTGACACCTGTGTAAATCTACTCAGTTAAGTGGAATCACACTGGATTTACACAAGTGTTAAATCACATTACTTGTAATGCGAGAAAAATCCATAGTCCCTGTTTAACCCCAAGACAACAAATTTGACTCAGTTGTCTTGGGGTTAAACAGGGACTATGGATTTTTCTCGCATTACAAGTGATTTGACCTCCCCCTCCTCTATGTGCTGTTCCCCAGTGTTTTGAATCCTAACACCTACTTTGATTTGCTGTTACAGCCTGACCTGATGCTATGTCATACACTCCCCTGCTTTTAATTTCCTCCCACTCTGTAACTTTCCTATCTTCAAAGCGTCTGACGAAGTGGGATTTTCTCCCACGAAAGCTCATGCGATAAATAAATCTGTTAGTCTTTAAAAGTGCCACAGGACTCTGTTGTCTTTCTACAATAGACTAACACGGCTACCCCTTTGGAATTTATATATTGCAAGATTACTATGGGAGCGTTTAGTAATTCTCTGTGCATGGCAACTTTTCACTGACATAGCTCCCATTATTTCCAAGTCCCTATAGTTTTGCTAAGCCATTCCCTTTTCCTCTGATTTAAACTTATAAGCTTCTGAGTAATCTCTTAATTTCTCGGCATTTGGGAGCTCATCCTGGATAACTCAAAGCCAAATGCTTTAATATTCTGGCTTTAAAAAAAAAAATCTAGAAAAGATTTTTTTCCCCCAAGGACACTTCTTCAGCAAGCTGTTTTCTGTTCCCTCCCGATACCAGCAGAGCTCAGCTTCTGTCCAAGTTCATTCCAGCTCCCCCTTCCAGACAGTGATCCTTTAAGAAAATAAGTTCTAATTGGTACAGTTTTGTAATTGCTCCTTTCAGAGGCGCCCACTCCATCAACTACTAGCTGGCAATTGCATCAATTATATTGATTTCAGTTTGTTGTCATCAATACTGCACCGCAAATAAATGCAAAACAAGTTCAGGCCTGTCTGTCTGATCGGCTGACATCACTTAAGCAGCAGCTAAAGTCACTTTAATGCTGTCTCCTTGTTCAGGCCCAAAATGTTACTTTTGGAGTTTGATGCAGGTCAAACTAGACAATAATTGATCAGTGTACAATTTCTGAAACCAAAATCAAGGGCAGTTTGTATTCTTGCAAGCATATAAAGACTAAAATTACGTAGGGCTGATCCAAAGCTCATAGACTCATTCGCTATATCTACACTTGCAAGTTAGGTCGACTTAAGGAGGCTTAAGTCGACCTAATTTAGGGTGCGTCTACACTTACAAATTAAGTTGACTTAAGCTGCTGCTTAAGTCGACTTAAGGAAATTTAAAGTCAACTTTATTAAACCTGGTTTAAAGTCGACTTTACTGGCTAAGTCGACTTTATAAAGTTGACTTAGCCAGTGTAAATGCAGATTAGCCCTAAGCCGACTTAAAGTCGACTTAAGGGCTCCCCCACTGCCCTCCTTGCCAGGGTGGCTGGCACAGGCAGAGCCTGGCATGCCCCCCCACAGGGCAGGACAGAGCCCTGCCCAACCTGCTCCTATACCCTGCCAGTGTCCCTGTCCTGCTCAGCCCCCATTGTACCCAGGTACAATGGGGCAAATGTTGAGCCTCCTGGCACTTGGCAAGGGATGCCCCCTCTGCCACCGTGGACCACTCCCAGGTCCACCTAGCCCCTAGAAGTTGACTTAGGCATCCAGTGTGGATGCTCTAAGTCGATTTGGCAAGGTCCCCTTTAAGTCGACTTAATTTTTGAGTGAGGACATGCTAAGTCGACTTATTTGGCCAAGTGTAGACATAGCCTTAGTCCCTGTCCACACCAGGCTTTCATTAAGTAGACTTAAGAAATTCCTTAAGACGACTTAATGAAAACTTAGGCCGACTTAATAAGAACCGCTGGTTAGGTCAACCTAACCCTTAAGTCGACTCCTTAGGTCTACTTAAGCACAGTGTGGACGCTTCAGTCCACTTTATTAGGTTGACGTAAAGGCCTAATATTTATTAGGTCGACTTACTAAATCCCCGTTCAGGGAAACCACATTAAGTCGACCTAATAAGGTCGACTTTAGGTTGACTTAACAAAGTCGACCTAACTTTTTGTAGTGTAGACATAGACATTGATTTTAAAACCAGAGACCTTCACCCGCTCACTCCTGTAGCAGGTCCATAACTTACAGCTGAGTCACTGAAGTCTTCAATTCTTGATTTAAAGACTTCAAGTTACAGGGAGTCCATCAGTTACTCTAACTCAAACCAGCAAGTAACCCATGCAACACACTGCAGAGGAAGATGAGAAATCCCCAAAGTCTCTGCCAATCTGACTGGGGAAAATTCCTTCCTGACCCCAATTATGGTGATCAGTTAGGCTCTGGGCATGTGTGAAAGACTTCTGGCCAGCTCCCTGAAAAAAACTGTCTGTAGTAACTCAGAGTCTTCCCATTCTAATGTCCCATCTCCAGGTGTTAGAGACACAAGCTAATAGCAGTCATGGATGGACCATATTTCACTGTAGGCAACCTCATTGTATCCTGTTCTCCATGAATTTATCAAGATTGGTCTTAGAACAAATGGAAGTCAAAGGAAAGTCTGCTGATCTGGAGACAGTGGGCACTTATCATCATGTTAAGTGACATGCCTAAGTATAGCAGGCAACTGGGTGTCAGGATTCTGGGTTCTAGTTCCCACTCTGACCTGTCTCGAATTGGGTGAAATTCACCCCTTGTGCAAAGGAAGGGCTGTCTGGGCCTCTGCAATGGCATGAAACTACCCCAATGTCTCAGCTTGACAATTCACTGACCTTCTCCCTGCCTCAGTGTACTCCTCTGTAAAATGGGGCAATCTCATTTCCCAGCTTAGATGATTAATGAATGTGAGGTCCTGCAACTTTTAGTGGGGCAGTGCTAGCAGAATGGCCCCATCTCACACACATGCCAGTAGGTCGCATACTTCCTCTGGATAAAGGAAGCTCATTTTGAGCCCTTGAAGCCTCTAGCAGTTCCAGTCCTGGATGAGGCCGCATGAATGTCACAGCCTCCTTTTTTGGCCAACACACCCAGATAAACATCCCACTAAAAGACTATTCAGATTAAACATATTCCCACTAAGGGGAATGTTCTGTGATTTGTCATTAACAACATAAAATAAAACAGTGACTGACTGTATAAATCGTGTTTACTAGGAAGGGCTTAAAATGAATACATATTTTGTTTGGACACATTTTAATTGCTTAATGAAAGTATAGAGAATACCCCCAAATACCTTAAATAAATGCATGACTCAGAAAATGAATTAATTAGCATTTAAATGCTAGTAATGGCCGTTAATTGCTACAAATTGCATGTAGAATGGATTTGTTGACTTATTACCCGCAACAATTTCAATTACTAGTGTTATCACATGAAAGTCCTTCCTCCCCATATGAGAATACCTAGGCATCCTGCCGTCTAGTGCAATTTGCAGCCCTGAGTTAGGCGCCTGTGCTCTCAGTGATTGTATCGAGGGAGTTAGGCACCTAAGAAAGGGATCTTCAGATGCCAAGAAGCTGAGCAAGGAACTGACTATGTTAGTCAGGAATGAAACACAGAAGAAACGGTAGGATTTAGCACTCAGATCCACAAAGGTGATTATGGTCTCTAACTTCTATTGCTTTGGGCCTTTGGCGCTGGACTAATGGGCCAGAATGAGAAGTCTGTCTCTGCTCCTCAGGTCGGTGCCTACACCCCAACATTTACGCTGACAGTGACATTAAGTTATTATCCTCTCTGTCAACTAGTTACCAGAGAGATGGACAGACGGATGCACAGGCACACGCACACGCATACACACACACACACACACACAGAGGGCCAGCCCAATCATATAGGTGAACCAGGGGCTTTAAAGGGCACCAAGCTTTAAGGGGCACCAACTTAGATAGAAGAGAAGCACATACTCTCTCTCTCGCTCTAAGTGTGCGTCACAGGCATCAGATCTAAAACACCTAGGTTTGCTAGCTTCCTAATCTATAAGGAGAAATTCACCCTGCAGCTTTTTGGAAGGAATTTTGACAGGCTGGGTCGGGCTTGAATCAGTCCCTCATTCCCACCTCAGCAGCGTAGCTCTTTGAACTAGCGGCATGCCAGTATCAGTCTCACAGCTGCTAACTCTCCGGGGTAACCTCCTGAACCACTGGGTATGAGCAGGGTTTGGAACCCAGCACCAAAAACGCTGACTTCTCTCATTTGAACTAAAAGAGTAGTTCCATTAGCATGTAGCAATGTTAGGCTATTATCCTTTGTGTGGACTAGACACTAGAGGGGGATCTAGCCCACCGATTGCAAGAATGTTGCATTGTGCACTGTAGGGCAATACCTTGATCTGCTATTGGCTAAAACAAGAGCTGATCGTTTACTGGGAACTCTGCATTGAATCTATAGTAACAACAGTAATCACACAAATACCCCTAAAGAAACTGCTGCCACACAGAAATAACCCCCCCTCTAACCAAACACTTCTTCTGTCATCTACCACCCCACACTGGAACCCATATGGGGTATCATCAAACCGCTACAGCCAATACTCAACGGAGACCCCATTAAAAGAAATCTCTCCTGAACTCCCTCTTCTGGCATTTAAACAACAGCCCCCAGCCTCTTTGGCTATGTCTACACTTGCACTTTTAAGTCGACTTAGTGTGTCTACACTTAAAATTAAAGTCGACTTTAAGGGGAACTTACAAAGTCGACCTAGAGCGTCCACACTGGACACCTAGGTCGACTTCTAGGGGCTAGGGGGACCTTGGGCAGGTCCACGGTGGTGGTGGTGGGGAACCCCGTGTGTGCAATGGGGCAAAGGGGGACAGGGACCCTGGCAGGGCATGTGGGCAGGGTGTGATGCTGTCTGGATTTAGGGAAGCATTTATGATATTATTTTCTAT